>JAWRVF010000756.1:0-177690 GCA_036785485.1 Physcomitrellopsis africana
AATATTTGACAAACATGTATTTCATGTTCTTCTACATTCTTAGAATATATCAAAATATTGTCTAGGCAGCAGACGACAAAATTATCTAAAAACTCACAAAAAATATCATTCATGAGATATTAAAAAGGATAAATTACTAGCATGATTGATACTAGGATTAAGTTGAGGGTAGGATCAGGCTATAAAATTCCTAGTATAGGTTGGATTGATACCCGGAAGTTGGCCATTTGTAGGATAGGATCAAAATCAGACCTCTGGCCACTAAAACGGCTGCCTAGGGCAAAATACGAGGGCTTTTTTAGATCAGATTTTTGGGTTGGATAGTTAGCTTGAAGTTTGTTCCAAAATCATTAAGCTTGTTGCCATAGGATTTTGAATGACTTTGCAATTTTTGTTCAAAGTCAAGGTTTATATTGGTGTTTTGGTTTTTATATAAGATAATGATGGCTTTCATTCTTGACTAATTCGTGCAATTTGTATAGCACCTATAGTTCAAAATTTAATATTATCTAGATTGTTAGATGTACTAAATATGCACAAAATTTTGTATTAATCTAATGATGTAATTAAGAGATATTTGGGCTTTGATACAAAGGCTTGTTGGAAGTTGGCAATTTAGGATTGAATAGGGTTTTTGTAATAATTATAGATCTATCAGCTGGATCAACGTAAATTTTGGCATGGTCATAGAAGACTAAAAAATTGAGCTACATACCAAGTTTGAGCTGAAGTTAATGGAGGAAGAAGGAGAAATCACCATTGGAGTTTCTGCATCAATTTTAAAATTAGCGGCCAAGTGTCATTAGTGCGGTTTTTGGGCATTTTCTTGCAATCTGTAAGTTGGGTTGGGCTGAATTTTTTTAAACATGTAGAAGGCTTATATCAGCATTTGAGTGAAAAATTTCACACTAAGTAGACAGTTGGATTAAAAGTTATACCTTGACAAAACTCACTAATTAAGATTAGGACTTATAAACAAAAATAAAAATTGCTTAATTATAATAGAAACAAGGAAATTGGGATATATGTATGATTGATGTTACTAAAAGGAGTATTTTTAAATACTTTTGAATTGAGATTTGAATTATATTCCTCATACATAGGTGAAATCTGTTAGGATTTTTTGATTATTTGCAATCATTACTTTACCTTCTACATGTCAAGGACAATAACTGGATGAAGTCGAATAAACAAGTGAGACCTCTCTCAAAGAAATAAATATAAAGAAATATATATATTAAAAAGAAACTGGAATGGCTAATGCCAAAAAGACAAGAAAAACTAGAGACCCTTGAACTAGACTGGAAACAAGAAAGGAGTTGACAAGAGTGAAGAAGGCTTCACTCTTGTCTCTATTTATACTATCTACCTAAGAGCTAAGTGGCGACGTTCTATAGGACCTCCAACACGTGTCCAATTTACAAGACACGTGTCCAAGTTGCAAGACACGTGTCGAACTTGCAGGGCAAGTTTCTTATATGTTCGCCACGTATTTAGCTTGGTCTTCAAGCTACCAACATGTGCGACATGTGGCTAACTTATTGACCAAGTTTCTAATCCAAAAGTCTACTATAGACACTTATAAAGTCAAAGCAGCATCTATGAAGTTTCTAGGAAGTTTCTCTAAAGATATTATGGAATTAACCTGCTTTTATCTTCTTTTATCTAGTTCTATCTGATCATATAAGTAACTATCAGATACGTCTGCATACAATAATACAGTAACAGAAGGGCAGTATCTATTTTCACTTCAAGAAATATAGAATAACACACTCAAAAGAAAAAATTCTAGAAACAATATCAGTTTAGAAGTGGGTACTCCACAACTTCTAAAATGCTTATATCTTATCAAGAGAAAGGGGTAATCCACTCTTAATCAAGAAAAGACAAAGCTCTCATATTATATGTATACTCTTGTCAATCTATCAAGGACATGAATTAGAAAAAGATGTATAATCTAATGAAAACTATATCAAAGAAAAGTCACAAAGTAGGAATCAGAAAGTATGTATATTCAAAGAAAAATTGGAATGGCTATTGCTAAAGATTAGAAACATAAAGACTCTTGAACTGCATCTGTGATCGCTAAAAGAACTGATAAGAGCCAGCAGCTCTTTCTTGCCCCATAAATACCATTCAACCAAGCAGCTACGCGGGCGGTAATGACAGTAGACCTCACACACGTTGTCTACACTTCGAAGACACGGTCAAACTGCACGACAAGTTTTGGTTGAGCCGCTTGACGACGGCATCGTTCAAGAAGTTACCAACATGTGCCACACATGGTTGTTGTTTTACAAGCTACCAACAGGGCGCTTGTAGCTAGTTTCGCTGACCAAGTTTCTAAACCTACCAATCACCTATGTATATGTGTAGTCATAATTCGCTTGGCCTATAAAGCTTCTGTAAAAGCTTCTCTATTAGATATTATCAAATCAACTTATTTTACCTACTTCTATTGGTCTATATTACTTAGGTAATTATTAGAATAAATCTTATATCCGTGACACTATTATTTAGCCATATTCTTAACCAAATTAATTTAAAAATTCACCAAATTTTATTCAATTTGGATTATACTTATAAGGATAATTTTATAGACCTTATATTTGAAAAAGAATATGACTTTCAACTTGGTTGCAAATTATCTTCTTTTTAATTGATATTGGTTTTTCAATATCACTTTCTTTTTTATTTTCTTTCTTGTGTAGAAATTCTTAAGTCTTTATAAATATAGTAGATTTAGAAGAGATAAAAAATGCTATAGTATAAATGTAAGAATAAATTAGAGATTTGATGATTGCTATGCATAAACTTTATCTACTACTTGAGTCAACATTAAGAGTGGTTAATCATAAAGACATAAAGATGACAAGAGTTTTTTCAACAATTGCACTATATCAAATAATTCTTATAAGTGCACCAACTAGTGAACTAAAAGTTACTCTTTGAAAGAAGCTTGATAGTATTAGATCCAAGTTTTAAGACTTCTTCAACCAAGTATAATTTTTTTATTTAATTCCAACCTCTTAGTTATCTAACCTAAACATCTTAGGTTAAATTTATTAGAACTTTATTTAATAGATCTACTCTTTCTTGATTTTCATCATTTTTAGAACAATAAGATCATATATTGGACAATTTGGATGCATTTTTGGCAAAATTTTAATCTATATATGGAGAATATGATACAACTTGTATAATAACCAAAAAAATCCAAATTTTATAGCAAGAAAATTGATCTATATCAATATGCGTATTATAATTTTAACAATTAGCAATTGATATCAAGTAGAACAATGGTGCATTCATCAATCAATTTTTTTTATAGGTTACAACATGATGGAAAGATATTATTGCTCAACTTGCTTGATCTTCAAACTTTGAATCAAGCTATTGATTTTACTATCAATTGCAACAACCAAATTTTTGAATTTTGATCAAAAAGTCATATATTAGCACTTCAATGCTTCTTCACTTTTGTTGCAAATACTTCCATCAATCAAGATATTTGATAAAACGTAGAAGACATACAAATTAATACTATACATTTCAAATTTCTTACAACATAAGAGAAAAATTAATGCCAAGAAAAAGAATTATGCCTACATTGTGGAGAATCAAAATATATTGCTCAATATTGTCCTTAGAAGCAAAAAATTTACAAGATAAAGAATATAATTCTAAAAGAAGATAATGTGTCAAAAAACAAATTTACATAGCAACATTAGAGATTATACAATTAGATTCTTATACCATATCATTTTATAAAGGCCCTATATTATCTTTTGAATCATATGCTTGTTTTTTTAGTACAAGTATGTTTAGTATCTAAAAATCTCTACTATTTCTATCTTTGCATTATTAGACTCCAATGCCTCTGTTTATTTTTTTGATGAAAATTTTGTTAAGTATCATAAGATATTATTAGTATACAAAGTTGTCTACTTTGTTAAACAATTCATCTTTGAAACTTGTAACATCTTTGAAATTTTATTTTTATGGTTATAAAAGCATATAATTATATCTTTTTGAATATTCTCTAATCATACATCTTTATTAAAAAAAACATGTCACATCTCTAAAAAATAGTCATTGCTTCATTTCTATAGTCATCAAAATAAGGTTGTCACAAAATAAAATAATAAAATATATATATAAATATATGAATAGAATTTAATTTATAATAAATATAAAATTTAAGAACTTTAATTAATTAATTATATATATATATATATATATATATATATATACATACACTTAAATCTTTGATACTTCAATAAATCTTTAATTTTAAAAATAAGCTTGCTTAATTTGGATATACCATGTAATATAAAATTTCTACAAATTAGTTCAAAATATTTAAAATACCAAAATAAGAATATCTAAAAAATTAAAAATAAAAACCAATCATTGTAATAATCTGCATCATGTAGAATTTTATTGAATAAAGATATTATTACAAGATATTATTTAAAGATTTTAAATATAATTAATAATGCAATATTTTAAAAATATCTTGAAATATCTTAAAATTATTACTAAATATTTTTTGTAAAAACACAATCATCATCATACTTATGATTTTTCAAAAATAAATGTTTAATTAGATTAATAAAATATTAGAGCTGATTGGAATATAAATCTTTAAATCTTTAAATAATATCATTGTAATAATCTTTATTATGCCTCATACACAATATTTGTTCTAGTATACAATGTGTATGAGTATGTATAATTATACATAAACCCTCGCACATGAATTCATTTAGATTGTAGACAGTTGGTGATGAGAGCAACTCTTACGAAGTCGCACGACATAGTGTGATGCTTCCAAGCACAAAGACAATACAAGCGTGTCATACGAAACCCTAACTGACAATTCCCATGCGGAGTGGCATATTCAAATCCCACAGCATGTTTGAACATGACCCACCTGGTCGCAAAGCACAGTCGGACTCGTAGCAGAGAAGCGTCGATCCAATTCCGACCGATCTCAATTCATCGCTCAGTTTGAGACAGGAATTGTCCACGAAACCCTAAATCACGCGCTCACACACAGTGTCGGAAAAAAAAAATCCCCCCGAGTCATCACCCCACCTCGGATTATCCGCCGAGTCGGCGTCGAACGGCACAAACGTAGATTGGTGCAAACTAGTTTAACAACTCCCCCACAAGGATTTGAATGCCCCACGAGCAGAGAATGGACTGAAATGAAGTATAATACAAGGTTTGCACGCGGGGCGCAGGGCGGCGGCGGCGGCGGCGGCTGCGACGGTGGCGGCGGCGGAGGCAGGATCGAAACCCTAGGGATGCTTGAGGGGGACGCGGCACTGCATGGGAGGAAGAGAGGGGAAAAGAGGGGGAGACGAGAGTGTGGGAGTGTGCGAAGAAGAGGGACCCGATGCTGGTGCTGGTGCTGCCGCTGCCAGCAGTAGAAGCAATAGCTGGAGCCCGTATTTTCAAGCAACGGAGGCCATCGCCGACAATGCTCCGCCACGTACGACAGTCGAGGGGGGTTTCGGCCATGCTGTGCGTGTCTCCTGCGCGTCTCTCCTGAGCGATCCAATCCCACCGGGGAAGTACGAGATCATGGATGGATGAATGAATGGATGGATGAACTATAGTGTATGGAAGTGGATGAATGGTAGATGAACGGAAGAAAGTTCCTTTTTATCATAAAAGTGAAAGTAGTCCTCTGAATGGGCTATAGGCAAGGTCATACCCAATGCATGTGTCTTGTTTGGCCTTTGTGGTCATATATATCACTGCTTTTGGACAATTTGGTCATTTGTTGCATGTTGTATAATTGTTATGTATTAGAGTTTTTGTCTTTTTACTTGTATTTGATTTGATTAGATACAATTGTTGTTACAAAAACTATAAAAATACTTTATATATATATATATATATATATATGTATTATTTTAGTAATTAGAAATAAAAAATAAAAAAAAAGTAGTAGTATGTGAGGGTGATATTATCATGTGATGTAAACTTCTACAAGTTTTTTGAATTTAAGAAGGTACCATGGAAACATCTCACAATTTTAAGACTTGTTTTGCAACCTTTGTGGTTCTTAAAAAGTTTTACATGGTCTTTTTTTTAGTTGTATGTACAAAAGCAATACTAAGGTCATCTTTAGTCTTAATAACACCTCTTTTGAACTCTAGTCTTGCTAATAGCCATCTTAATTCTTTATTTTTTAAAAAGCACATTTATTTATTGATCATTTTTCTTTAGCATTTATCCTACACATGTTCTTTATCTTTGCAATTTTATTTAAAGTTTTGATACTAACACCAATATCTATAAATATTTTTAAAAAATACTGTGACAAAGTTTAGCTATTTTGTAGAATCATGTTTTGACAATGTTTTAATTTTTTATGTATAATTTTATTAACAAAAAATTTGCAACTTAGTTTATATATTTTTTATTTATGTAGAAGCACATACAAATATATATATATATATATATATATATTAAAAGTTATAAGATTGCAAGCACAAAATAAGTAAAATAAGTATAACACATATTTTTTATTATAAAATCTTAATATAAATTTAATTTCCTAATTAATTTTGGTATAATAAAATAAATCTATAAATTATATTATTTTAAAATATTTATTATTTTAAAAGTTTTAAAATTTAATCCTTATCTATAAACATATTTTTTAGATAATCAAATGATAAAATTATGAAAAAATTAGTTTATGTAGTAATATATTTTTTTAAATAAGTAATATAAAAAGTAAAATCTTACTACAATTTTATATTTAAGTTAAAATCTAATATTTAATAATCTAAATATATAAAAATAATTTTTAAGTTTAAAGAAAAAATTTTGATTTATATCTTGTTAAAATTTTTGAAGCTTTGAGAGAACATAATTTGTCTCACACTTACATTTTTGCACTGTTATTGAACATTTATTTTATGTACAAATATTATAAAGATTTCTTTAAAAATTCCAAAAGAAGCATTTTATAAAACCTTAGATGATGAGTCTTATTAGATAGTTTCTAATTTTAAAAAGTCTTATATTAAAAAAAAAATTAGGTTCTTTTATTATATATTTAATATGATTTTTAATTAGTTATGTAAAATAATTATGGTAAAAATAAAACAAAGATTCAAGAATATTAATTTTTATTATTTATATGTGATTTATTTGATAAATTAAAAACATACATTATGAAAAATATTTTTTGGTACATCTTTAATAAAATATATAAAAGATGCAATGTATTACCTTATAGACTTCTAATTGTGCAAGTTATTTTTCAGATAAATCAAAAAAACATGTATATATGTACACATTCAATAAAAAAAATTATTACTTTAAAAATAAACCTACACATTTTATGTACAAGTTTATTAAAATCGTTTTTAAGAATAAACTAGTCAAAATGATTCAGGTTTCTTATATTATTTATTATAAGAGTTTTCATGTATGTAATGTTATGAATTTTAATCAGAATTCAAAAAAGAAAAATCAAAAACATTGAATTTAGATTAATAAATTAATAAAATATAAAATTGAGTAATATTAGAAAAATACTAGCATTGAGAACTTAAATACACACTTGTACATACATAAATCAAAGTATGTAAAATAGAAAAAACTTCACTTTACACTGTGTTTTACAATCAATTTATACACATAATTTTAAGAGTCATATCCACATCTTAGAATTATCTTAGACAATCCAATTAAATACACAAATAAATTACATCTCTGAGTTTTTTTGTCGTTTCTTGTATTTACTGATAATCTTGTGGCAGCTTGCTTTTACTTTTATATATATATATATATATATATAACAAGTAAACATTAGAGTCCAAGTAATTGAATTCAGGTACACAGAATACCACATCTTATAACTTGAAAGGGAAAAAAACAAACAAAACGAAATGAAACGATGCGCTTGAGCATTGCAAAGCAAATTGAATAGCACCCCAATGTTTGTAGAGGGAGAAGCATTTAATCCACGTGGAAGGAAGTGCTTCAACAACGTCTACATGCAAAATAGAATTCATCATGCAGACCTTAAAATTCATGGGTTTTGTTGAGGCAGGGAAGGATTGCATTCCTTGCTGATGACCGCTTCGGTGAATTGAGCTCAAGGGAAGCTGATCCATGACAGGAAGAAAGACCAACTTGAAGACCGAAGTAGTGAAAAAAATGAGATCGAAAATGGTAAGAAAATTACTTTACACAAAACACACACACAGACAGACAGAATAAGCTTGTTCTGGATTTCGTCTCACGGTTGGAGGAAGCAGGCTTTTCGTGGGGATGAAGAATACCGCATCACGACATGAAGATCGCTGAATTTTTGTTTGCAACTTTGTTATTCGGGTGACACATCATCATTTCTATCCTCATCTTTTCTCCACTGGGGGAGGTTATCGGTAGCCCCACCTCATGTGATTGATTGCAAGGCATTCATCTCCTTTGTCTGCAGACTGGGAGCATCAGCATTTTACAACATCTTGAGTCTTCTTCGTGAGCTCCATCGCCATGACTCCCTGAGGCTGAACCTGATCTAACAGCAGACACCACAGCGAGCTGCAGTTATACGATAAAGAAAGACGATACGATTTCTGAGTTTTATGAGTAGACTCCCCAAAAGTGCGTCTCCATCTCTCGAGAGAGAGTTACAGTGGATGTTGAATGATGAATTAGAATTGGTGTAGAATCATGTGGAGTGAGCAGTAGAGAAAACGGGAGCAGCTCATAGGTACACGTTCATTATCTGAGACTCGATCTAACTTGAATTGCAGAGAGGACAGGAATCTTGTTTTATTTATTATTGCTTTTTGAGGGTTTTGTTTTTGTTTTGAGGAAGATGAAGTTGCTTATCAAGAGAAGGTGAAGTACTCACTGAGGTTGCACTGCTTCTGGGGATTGCTGCCAATGCCAGTGCCCGTGGTGCCCGTCAGATGCCGCGTCGACGTCTCACATATTTTTGATGTGGCACTCGCAACCACTGCCACAAAATTGTTTTTGCAACACTCAATCGTTTTCCAGTGGTAATATTTTATATTATTTTGTGTATGTGTGTGTGTGTTTTTATTATTTCCTTTTTTCTGTTTCATATTTTTGTCTCTGGGATCTCGGTTGCGATGGCTGGCACCGCGCGTGCAAGTTATCAACTAGTGTAGTCTAGGACGTTGCCTAACGTTAAAGACAAGCTCCCTCTCTTTCTCCCTCTGCATGTGCGATCCACGATTGTGAGTCAGTACTGCCGGAACGCAAATTTCTGAGGCGGATACATTTGGTGGCATGTGGTCGGGCGATGAGCCGAAATTTTGTCCGGGTGACATTGGCGCATCCCGCTGCTCTGCCAACCACGATGCTGAGCTGGTGACATCGCTCCCTCCACCATCACCATGCCGGATCGTGGCTTCAGATTCTGGTTGCCTACTCGTGATGCAACTTATGCGCACATGATCTCCTGCATCATTCCAGATTGAGCCTGCGCCAGAGTGGGTTCCAGGAGCAGTTACGCGTTGGCATGAATCCTGAATACACTTTTTGCCACTAGGACCCTTGAAGAATTGCGATTCCTGCACGTGAATCTCAGATTGTCATTAGAGATTGAGACGATAGTTACTTTGGTGTGACCGACGTAACTTGTAAACTTCGCCACTAGCGGAGGTAGAGGAAAAGGGAGGAGGAGGATTTGTATGACAGACAATCGCAATTTACTGTTCGTGAAGTGGTGTAGTACCAGCGATGGCGACCAGCTGGAGCTTTACACTGCTATTGATTCTTACAGTAGTAGCGCTTATCACCTACAGTCAGCCGCTTTTCCATCCCGCACCAGGTACGTCATGCTTTCCTGACCGACTCGTAATCGTCTTTGATGGATCGATTGAGAATTCGCTTGCCGCATTCTTTCAATTGTGTTCAGTTTGAGTCCGCCAATGACTGGAAATTCCTACTCCGCAGCAGCACGTGAGGGTCAAGGTTTGCTTTGTACTCTGTTTCGCATACAATGGTTGCGGTTGCAGTGTTTTATTTATATTTAAATTTTTTTGTTAATCTGGAAGTTAGCCTGTTTCCTTCTTCATGCACACCTCGTCTAGAATTCGGAATTTCTGTCTCTATGAAGAACAAGTTTCAGCTGTGAAATGCTTTTTCCTAAGGAATATGGCACTGCTGCAAATAATTTACTACATTCAAGTTCTCAGTAGATCAAAGTAACTCTAAGTTTCGTTTGCGACCGTGGCTGGTTTTGCAGCACCCTTGGAGAGACGTAAGCACTTAGATTTGGAAATCGTTCCACAGGCTACGATAGCAAGGGGCGCACCGCAGCGCAATCACCCAACCTTCAAGGTACACAGAAGCGCTAGCTTACCATCAAGTCTCTAATACAATTCACGTTGAGCATAAATGCCACTGTAATGTAAGTAGAGATACTATAAATCTCTCGTGCACTAATCGTTGATAGGAGCTGCGATTTGTCGCGAAAATTAATTTCTACGCTCTAACCACTCGACAAAACGGATTATACCTCTGTCGTTAATCTCAATGCTCTGTTGCTCTGGCATCTTTCATCCCTTAATTTGCTGGATGCAAGGATCCTCATGTGGTTCGTCCGTAGCCGAAATTTGAGGTTCAATCTCGCCATTAACTAAACCTCTGCCCTCGCCTTCTACCCTAGGCAAGCGATGTTGAATCCTACACCGACAGGTCACAGAGCTCTGGTACGCTAAACAGTGGGAGCCAAAGACAACGCTGGATGCGGAAACTAATCCAACGCGAGGTCTTATCCCCTTGCGATGAGCAGCAGAGGCACGTCATCTGCAGAAGGAAGAGAAGAATCGTCGCCAGCGCTATCACTAGACCAAGCCCCGACGCAGACCGACCGCCGCAAACTCGTCCGTGTCATGTTCTTCCACATGCCGAGCCCGCCATTCCCCGTAGGTCGATTTCGGCACACTTCGAATCCGATCGCATGGTTCCCACTGGCCCCAATCCTTTGCACAACAGCAATAGGTCCCAAGTCATTTTTCCATGAATGCTCGTCCTCTGCTACTTTCACCTCATTCTCGAGGTCGCTCTCCTCTCCCTGCCACAATCTTCGACGAGGCGATCGCCTTGAAGCATTATCGAAGACGACATTGAACCAGGATTAGGTCAGAAAAAGTGAACCTCATTTGGAGGATTTTGCTCGCCAGGAGACGAGAGTTATCATCACCCAATTACGGCACAAGAAATCACCACCAGCAGCGTAAATTGGTTTAAACTTAATGCAAGTCAAGCGTCTCTTCTGATCGCCGACTATGCGTTGATTGAATCTAGAACAGAGTAGGATTTTTGCCTCCTCATCACTGCCTACTTATACTTGCCCAAGTGCCGTTGCCGAACTGATTGAGTGTACCCTCAAATTACCACGACTGAAAAATAACAGATGATCGGATCGAGTTCTGACTTCTAAACAGTGCTCGACGGTTTTAAGTGTTAAATTTTAAGGTCCAGCTGCAGCGGGTAGAAATCAATAGGATATTGGAGCTATACGTCCAGAATTAAGGAAATTCATTATGTATCCTTGGAAGTGTTAAGAAATAGATTCCCAACACCAACAGAATTCTTTCCGTGAACTGGTTTTGCACAAAAAATATTCAAGATGCAATGCTTACGGATCTTAGCTGCTGGTAAATGAAACTGGTAAGAGAACAGCAAGCAAATGATCAGCATGTTCCTCCTGAACACGTCCAAGGTCAATGGATTGGTTTATGATTTTTTCTAAGAAAAAGTTTTATGAGAATAGCCAGCTTAACCTGCACTACCCAGAATGAAATTCATCAAGTCCGATTTGTGGGACACGTCTATTGTACATACAGTGAGCTATTCTGCATATTCTCGTCTCTTGATCTTAAAAGGCTTTTGAGCTATTCGAATATTGTGGCAAGCCCACGGAGATAAGATGCCGAGATCCTTCTGGAAACAAATCTTCGAGAGGATTCTTTCTACAACTTACCTTACATGACTAAATACTATACTGAAGTACTAGTGCAAGCACTTCAGCAACTCTAACCCAAGTATGCTTTTACCAGCACTAGGATGTCTAATATTATTTCATGGTCACACTTGAAACGCATCTCCATGCATCAAGCTGGCACAGATTTATCGTGACAAGACTGCATTCTTCAAAACTCCATCCAAACCTTGTGGAACTACTTACCAAATCAACCAGATGCAAGAATATAAACCCGCCAACACTATATTCTCAACACTACATGTATACACCAGATGACAAATCCCTTCAATATACGAGCTCTAGTTCCACCTTTTCTTAACTACGAATATCTATATTTTGCGTCAACTATGGTTGGAAACATCTGATTAGAACGTGTTATCTGCCACCTTGGGGTTTACGTAGTGAGAATGATGAGTTTGACCAGTTGAGACGTCCATGTGTGTTCCACCAGACTCTTCACCATTGGAAACTGCACCTGTATTCGTATTATCTGGAAACGTATATTACGAACCCAGTTAATAACAAACACAATACCTTTCGCAATGCTGAAACCAACTTTCCACCAATAGGATTGATTACTTAGTGAAAAGATCAACTTAGAGTTACGAAAAGCCTACCAAAGAGAGAAACGATGGATGGTCTTTTGGGTTGAGGTTTCTTCTTAAGCTCCGCTGCTCAAAAGTCACCAAGCATCAGTAACGCCATAACCGCTTCAAACCAAAATAAATATATGAATAAATTTTCTCGTATTCAAAGAGATGTTACAAATCAAGACCCTATCCTTCTCACAAAACTGAAGTGTACAAAGAGAAACAAAACTCCGTACCAATAGGCGAGTTCATCATCCCCTTAAAAACATCCGAGTTCTTGTACGTATATCCCACGAAATTAGCATCCTTCGAAGTCAGCATCTGGTAGCATTCAAAATACCATGATATCACTAAAGATTGGCAGCGTATGGTACGATTAAAACAGTTTTAAATCTACGGAGGCAGTTCTCGAGTGCTAAAAATAATTGCTTATCATGATGAGAATATAGCACACAAAAGCAAAAGATAAAGAAAGGGAAGACAAGGACGAAGAGGACAAGAAGGCAAAGAAGAAGACAAGGAAGAAAAATCGAAGACAATGACAGCGAGGACTAGCAGTAAGAAAAAAACGACAACAAAGAAGACGAAGACGAAGACAAAAAATTTTAAAAACCATTAAAAAAAAATTTTAAAAAGCCCGAAGTCGATCAGGACGACGATTAAAAAATATTAATGATAAAAAGTTCAATACAAAGACAAATTTTATAAACAATCACCACAGAAGACAAAGAAGATGAGAAAAAAAGACCAAAGACCAAAGACCAAAAAAATAGTACAAAATAAAAATGCATGAACTAAATGTACGGATTAGCTGGAATTCAAAACGCAACAGAGTCATATAATTACCTTTCGCCAAGGCCCTGATCTTGACGCATGAGGCTGAGAACTGACCTGTATTAATCGCCAACAAATATGAAATTTGAGCCAATACAAACTAACAACGAATGTGAAATTAGACCGTTCCTCCTCTACCAGAGAAAACTGGCGGAGAGAACAGAATCATGCAGTTTGTCATGCTGTTAGCATAAACTAAATAAGAGAAACTATTCGGGATTATCCTAACACATCACAGTAACCTCATTATCCAAACCAAATACTCCTGCTGCCCACAAAAACTGACAGCAACCACAGGTGAAAAAAATAAAATACCTCATCAAACTTCTCAAAATTTTGGGTGTCGAGTTCTCCATTCACCTCTGGCTTGTACGCCGCCTCCATGGCATAGAGTTTGTCCCATGGAACGCCCCTGAACCACGGGTGCGCCTAAACAACAATGAAATTCACAAACTCAGTCGTTGATACATTCTACCAAGTAGCACACCCATCTTAATTAACTCAATCTCAATGAAACAAATAGAACACTATACCTCCTCACCGACCAAATCAACAAGCCAGATAAATCTAGTGATAATTATCAGCACGGTAAAAATTCGTCAAACTGATGTACAGTGATTTAATCGAGAAAGAATGGAAATTCACCTTGATGTCATCTCCACCTCTACATCCTAGACGATGGTCTACATCACAGAGCAATCGACAGATCAGGTCCTTCGCTTCAGGCGTTAACTTTGCTTCATCAGGGAACTTGAGGTAGGTTCTCCAATTTACTATCTGCAGCACATGAAGACATAAACGCATGTTAAAGATAGTTCTTGGCTAAAGTAACAGATGAAACATACTTTTTTCAGTATAACAATGCAACCACCAACTCACTGAAAATTGAAGTTCATAAACAAACATCATGCGATGCGATTGCTGATAGTTCGATGCAAACAAGAACTAGACATTTGGCAAAAGACGGTAACACATACCTTTCTGCAGGTATTCATAGGGTCATCTGAATAGAACGGTGGATAGCCAACCAGCATCTCAAACATAATAGCTCCAAGCGACCACCTGTAGAAACAAAATCCACATCAGCACACACAATACAATGTTCCATAAAATATTTCACTACAACAAATTGGCTCCAACATTGGTAATTCACAAGCGTACTTAGAAAATATTCAAGTTTCTTTTTGAAAGGCACATATTTTCTAGTGATTCAAGAAGAGTGTTCAGTTAGACAGTCTCCTCATTTTGATGAAATGACATCGAAAGCTGAAGGAACGGACTCACCAATCACACTCCATGCCGTAACCTTTCTTCAACAACACTTCAGGTGCAATATAGTCTGGAGTGCCAACGGTAGAGTATGCCTGCATTTATTTTTAACTGAGTCAAGTTGCCGTAAAGCCCACAAGCGGTACTGAGGACTACATGTCCCAGAAGAGAAGGTATGTCTGATTATATGAAAGCATTATCCAAACTTGTACTTCATTTCTTAGCAAGTCCTATTCAAAACCATGCTGAACTCAAGACTGCAGAATAAAGAATCAGGGTGTATAAATTTATCAAACCATCATAGAGTTACACATTTCTAATAACAACACAACACTTCTTTTAATTCTAGAAGAAAATGGGGGGGGGGGGGGGGGGGGTATATAGAAAATTAAACAATTTCACTCGAACACAACCTCACAATAACTCATTGGTTCAAGTCAATTAACCCAAACAATGCGGTACACTAACATCATATTTTTGGCGACCACAAATATATTTATCAAAGATCCTGCTGATCGGAATCCAACCAGACAGAGTGAGCGCTTATACCAGCATCCGGCGATTCCGCTGCCAATGCTGCAACTGCTCTTGCTGACTACGATACGGCTGCCCACGTGTGGATGGTTGTAACCGTCCACCCTCTATGTCCATAGGCATAGGTTCCCGGAATTCCTCATCGGTGCTAGGCTCGTGTTCATGTAAAGTTGATAGGGCACTACAATCTAAAGGTTTGCATAATCCAAAATCAGACAGTTTCATATGCCCGTTTTTGTCCAGTAACAAGTTATCGGGTTTTATGTCCCTGTCACGCAAAATACAGGAAATGGCACATCAAAGAGTACTCTACACAAACTGAATGGAAAACAGATAGGGCAAGTGTCCCAAAACTCTGATGGTTGTAATTCTTTCCTTGCCAAGATCTGCCAAACATATTACTTAGTTTCAAAAAACAGAACTAACCGATGAATGTAGTTGTGCTTGTGGATAGACTGAATAGCCAAAATGGACTGTGCTACATAGAAACGAGCTTCGTCTTCTGTTAGGGTATCTTTGCGCATCAACAGTGTCATCATATCGCCTCCTGGTAGGTACTCCATGATCAGGTACAGGTACTCCGAGTCCTGGAAGCTATACTGAAGCTTCACGATGCAGTGACTGTCCACTTCTGCCAGCAAGTTCCTTTCAGCCCTCACATGCTCAACCTGCATTGATGCTGATCAGAACTATGACAGCCATGAACTGATATGCTACAGAAATGTAGCTTATGATTCGCGGATAACCTAGGCAATGAATGAAATTACTCTAGGGCTAATCAGTCACTTGCGCCTATCCAGGCGGGACAAATGAAAATTGTACCAGCTAAACCCAGCACACAATCAAAACCCAAGGTCGCATACACTACCTTGACGTGCCAGCAACACAATCACTTGTAATCCTCCTCACCCGCACACACACCATCCCCGTTTGCATACAAGACTGATCATATTGGCAGACGAAATTTCTTAGACGAGGATTTTCATTGAAAGTGCGAAGGTAAAAATCACATGCCTGCCCTCTTGACAACATTTCAGATTTCTTCAATTTCTTCATGGCGTAAACCTCCCCTGTCGCTTTTGCTCTGCAAAGCCTTACCTGCAATCCCACGTTTTACAGTCAAAAACGACCTCTTCGCGGTAACCTGCAGGTATCCGTAACTTGCAGATGTATCCCGGACAGTTGGTTGCCACAAATGAATGTACCTGTTGAGCTTAAAATGATGCTAATTCTAAAGATAAAAGGTATTCCAAACTATTTAATATTAAAAAGGAGGAGAAAAAAAGAAAAAAAGGTGAGACAACTAAGAAAGGATTTGATTGGTACAAACTGCCATTTTTACAAGAACCCGTGTTATTTAAAACCATCCTCTGCAGTGAAGTCCGTCAGAAGTTAAGATATAAACTGTCGTGCCCTTCAATTGACACGTACTTCTCCAAAGGCGCCTCGTCCAATGATTGTTAAAAGCTCGAAATCCTCCACGCCCATTTTGTGACGCTGCAATCGCATAAACTCCGTCTCTTTACGCTCAAGATCTTTCAACAGGTGGTGCTGGTCCTCTGGAGACACATCGGCATCTTGTAATTTTCGCTCGAGGGTCCAGCGTCTGTCAACAAGAGAAACATCCTCTCCATGATGTGAGTTTAAGACTCACGCGCAAGTCCATGCAAAAAGGAGAAGATATCTAGACTCAACTGCAATCTTCGCCCAACTTAATCGCAACAACACTTGACTACTCCGCAAAGCCTGACGAGTTTGCAAAGTTTCATAAAATAATATTTTCCTTCGGGGTAAAAGACGGAAAGATAGGCCATCTGATTTGCCAACGACGGAGGATCGATGGGTAGTTTGAAGCTCGATTATGTACCCAAATGTCATCCAAAGGAAGGCAGAAGATTACTAGACCCTTGTAAACGAACCCTCGCCTCCTACTCTAAAAAAATAGGTACAATTATAAAACACAATCAGCGCGTCCTAGGCTCTACAATTGAAATGAATGGAAAGCACCGCTATGCAACCTGGTTCAGAGACTGCTAATCTGCTATCTTACCGACTGCATCGAGGTTGTCCTTGACCAACCAGTGATCACATATCAGGGTTTCAAGAGAATATAAGTAAGTCCGGCACCAGATTTCGCGACCTGCAGCTAATACGATGATCTATAGCAGATAAGCCAACAGAAGCTGGTCGTATTGAAAAGACAGGCTGATAACTTTCAACAACTAGTCTTGAAGGATCAGCATTTGGATTGAACATTGCACCAAAGGTCTAAAGCCTTTGCCGCGCCGTGTTTAACGGAAGCCAAGTGAAATGAAGATCTGAACGTGCACCCTGAAGTAAACTAAGGTCATCGAGGTTGAAAATGAACCGCAAAATTTTGTACTTAAGCTATATTCAAAGCCGATATCCCACGAAACTTTCAATTCTAGACAAGTAGAAATGAATGTCTTTGAATTGAAGGTGCACGAATTTCAGGCCTCACAAGAAAGCATGCGCCAGGACAACTATCAGCTGAGCAATTTAGTTCCATAGAGGTCGCCAAAAGTAAGCTCAACATGAGCTTCAGAAGTAACGAGAACTGTGGTAGGAGAGCAAGAATTTTCCACTTCGAACAACACACATTCTCAGTTAGCGCCGGCATTGCGGATTAGGCCAAAAGATCATGTAAATAACAGATTCACAGATTGCACCAGGGGAGATCCTGAAACTGCCAATTACATGACTTTCATGATCCAAACGTAGAATTTAACACCTCAAACACATATTCTCGAAATATGGAAACGGCCTCACCAGTTCTTGCGTACATAATAATATTAATAAACGGCATTTCCTCGATTGATACGACCTACATTCTCGAGATTTCCAGAATGGCGAAGGGGGAAGGAAGGCAAATAAGCTAAGTCGAATAGCAAGGGAATGTCAACAATATGAGAAAAGCCAAGGGCGCATTCGTCACAGATTGCACTCCGCAAGACCAAATCCGAACAACAGCGAGAGCGAGCAGGGGAGGATTCATCTAATACCTCTCTTTCCGTTCCTGCAAACTCTTCATCTGCGACTTGTAATGATTTTCAATATACTGCTTGGCCGCAGCAACTTTCTGGCGTGTGATACTCGAGGCAAGGTTGTCGTCGACCGGTAAGCCATCCGCATTCCCAGCTCTCCTCAGCTCATCCGATCCCACGTCCAACCCTCCCATCCCGTCCTGCACCATCTTAAACGTTTCGGCCTGGTTCATCATCAAACCTCCTGCTCCCCCTCCTAACCCTTGCCCTGCCATCCACCCCCCGTCCTTCTGCTCCATCTGTCGCCACTGCCCCCGCCCTCGATCTAATCCCAACGCAACCTCAACGTCATCTCATTCGCACTCAATCTCGCGCTGCCATCATCGCTAGGTCATTCCAATCTTATAATCACTATCCTTCGCATGTAACACTTTACAATCAGACGATGAATCCGGTAATCGCGAATAGCACTGCAGCGTGAGAGAGCGAGCAGTTAACTTCGTTGCAGCGAGATCGAGCGAGGCCACAGCTGGAAAAGACGGAGACCGGGGAAGTGCGGGCAAAGTATTACAAGACGCCAAGGGCAGCACTCTCACAGACACCAAATATAGAACCTCGGCCAGCCTCGGCGAGCCCTTCCTCTCGCGCTCTCTCTCTCTCTCCCTCTCCCTCTGCAACTCTCAAACGCCTTCCTCCCTGCCTCTTGACTCTGGCGATAGGCTCCTCTTCTTCTTCTTCTTCGACGCACCAACAAGTGCCCGCGCTGCCTCCCGCACACCCACGGAAGCCACCTCCACTTCGTTCATGTTCACTATCATCGTCGTCCCTCGTTGAGCGTTGTGCTGACAATCGTCGCCTTTGTGATATCTTCCTCCGTTTCTCGTCGTCAAGGAACGATGGCGACGGAAGTCGGAGGGCGGACGCCTGGAATTCTACTTGGGTGACAGTTAAACGCATGGTCGCCCCTCGGGCAGGCGGTGATGGGCACTCTTGTTTATAGGTGGACGATTGATGTTGGCCTAACATTCACTGCATCCTGAAAATCAATTTTCATGTCCCTGTAGATTTTCAATGTGATTTTTAACCATGTTAAACATTTTTCATTTCGTTTTTTTTTTAATGATATGCAGTTTTTAAGTTAATTTGTAGCAACTTAATCCTGTGATAAGTTTATTGAATTTAGTTTAAACATTTACTGATTTATTTTACTTGAATGAACAACCATTCCCATTCGTTTTGGCATTATATTGTTAGTAATAACAATACTTATACAATTGTTTCTCTGCACATACATAATTAAAAACTCATAAAAAAATGGAATTGTTTAGGATGAATGAGACTTTAACCAGGATGAGGTGGTTTTTCTTTTAATGGAATGCAAGATGTAAGCTATGATATGTATAAAAATAAAGTACAAAAAAATAAATTTTTATGATGTATTTTTCAAAAAAAAGAAAAAAAAGAAGTAAATGTCATAATCCAATTCTCTTCAAAACAACTATATGAAACAAAAAAATATATATATATTCAATCAAAAGTACTTATGGGTTTGACAAAAAAAGAAAAGAAAAAACAATTGTTAATCTAACATAAAATTCTAAAACCAAGTCAATAATTTATAGATTCAACATTTATAAATTTTCTATTTAAAAAGACTGTAAAACATTGAGTAATAAAATCATTGTGCTAATTTATTAGCAGTGTAAAATAAAACACATACCAAATTTAGATATAAAAACTAAAGTCAAAATGACAAAATTGAAAGACTCTAAATTCATAATACTAAATAATTGAATATTTTTAAAAATTAATAGATCTTTGAAAAATATTTGATGATGTGCTTTTTTAATTAAAATATATTAAAATCTATATTTTGAGAAATGTGATTTCTTTTAAATTACTAAAAACATCACGATCCATAATAGTCAAATAACTAATAAGATTTAAGAAAAAAGCTGATGAAATTGAATAATGACCTAATTCTTATTTCTATCTATGCTAAATAATACAAATATTATATGGTTCTATTTTTAAATTTTATTAATAAATAAATAAATATATATATATATATATATAATATGTTTTAACTATATCTTCATGATTAAACATTTATGAGAATTTACAATTTTCATATGAAACAAATATATTTATTTATATTCAAAGTTGTATTGGTTATCCATATGGTTTATAATTTTATTTTCTATGTGTATAACATATTAGTATCTTTAATAATTAATAATAATTTGAATAAAAAATTAGTAGCTATTTTAAATTTAAATGTGAATTCAAAATTTTAAATTTTTATTAATAATTAACTTAGATCTATCACAATTGCATCCTCTGTTAACAATATAATTGTTCAAATATTGAGATTAAGCTATCATAGTATATTTTTTAAAATACTAATCTACAAATATAATGTATGTTAGTTAAATAAATTTAATACAAGTTATACTAAGTTGATTTTATTAAATTTTTCAAATAGTACCAGTAGCTATCATATCAAACAAAACTTAAATTAAAAATAGAAGTATACACCACCAATTATTCTTTAGAATCCAAAATCATTTTATTTTTAAAATCTTGTCTACAAAGCTGATAAAACAGATCCATACTTTGTCACTAATATTTTAATAATTATAAATTCAACTTAAACATAAAAATACTAATATATAACTCTAAAATATTATGTATGTGTATATATATATATATATATATGTATTGTTAATCTTCTATTTTAATATGCCTAGGTCTAGACAATCAAAATGTAAAAAACATTCAATATTCAACAAATTATAAATTACAAATTTGTTAAAATGTTTTAAATCAATTTTATAAAATCTTATATCTTTGTGTAGCTGGGTTTCTCGAATAAAAATTAGTCAAATTGTGGATGATGACCACAATTAAAATATTAATATTTTTGTTATGTAGAAGCACAAGTGATTCCATTTTAAGCAAAAATAGATAAATACAAAAGAATTGAAAAACTATCTTATTTGTACTATTAATATACCATGATCATCACTTCAAAACTTAGTTATCTTCTTCTCATTGATTATTCATTTGAGGACACAAAAATGTTTAATTTGTTATATTAATTTGGGTTTTTTTAGTTTTAGTTTTTTTTTTTTTTTTTTTTTTTTTTTTTCTCCTTCAATATTTGAATAGATTATTTTTCTGTTTCCAAATTTTGATTAGATTTTTATTTTTATCTAATTTCTAAGGAATTGTGATAGTAACTACATATTTTCCAAGTTTCAAAGCCTATTTCTAACTCAACCCCTTTGTATTCATTAAGAATTTTCCAATCAAGGTTAATATTGCATACAAGAAAGGAAAAAAATAGAAAAGAGAAATAAAAAAGTAATGTTAGAAAGAATGGCTTCACCCAAAAAGTTTTTGATTTGTTGTGTTGTGTTGTGTTGTGTTTTTTTTTTTTTTTTTTTTTTTTTGTTTTTTTTGGTTTTTTTTCCCCCTTCTTCCCATGGTTGATATGTTACTATATCATTCACCACTAATATCCCACATCTTATCGCCCCTTGCACACACACATTTCTCCTTTTCCATTACACTTTTGCGTTGTAGGCTTCGTGACCATTCCATGCACGGCCATGAGGGCGGCCACGGCGCCTTATCTGAGACCAGGCAAAAAGAGGCGCCTAGAACCGCAGGGGGCCCCAAATCCGTGCCGCAGGAAGAGTGCAGAGAGACCATTTGGACATGTTTCCAGGCTCGACTCTGCTATCGCCGCCGTTTCCGAAGCCCACACAACACAGAATTGGAGCAACAGGGTTTCTCGATTTCTTCGTGTTACGTGCTCACCATGTCGACAGCTCTGCGAGGAGGACCCTCGCTGCACCCTCTGCCCTGCAGTTTTTCTCAGTCTTTGGAGAAGAAGAAATACAGCCAGGGAGCTGGGCTGCGGGTTGAAGCGGCTCTGCGGTGTCGAGGTCGCAAATTAGCGCAGTGTCTTCGAGATTGTGGTGGGTTCCCGTTGGTGAGGATCGAGAATGGGTGGAATTCAGTGCAGCCGGCGCGATCAGGGAATTTTGACGCTCTGGGAGCAGTTGCGGAGGTATTGTGGTCGTTTATGCGTTTTTTTATTTTTTATTTTTTATTTTTAAAAATTCGGCCTGACCTTCGCGTGCTTTCTTTAGAATTTCTTGTTCTGTTTGTTGTTCCGATTTTATTTAATTTTTAATTTTTAATTTTTGCAACATTCAGGGACGAGAGCAAGCTCAGATGGATCACGACAGAGAGCAGGAGGTGGAGAGGGCCAAAATGGATCTTCTTCGGGCGGTGATGGAGACCAAAAGGGGTGTGCAGGTTACTGCAGAGCAACGTGCAGATATAGAAGAGGCACTGGTAAGTTATGTACTTGACAATTGCATGTATCATATATCGTCAGCATATTAGGCGTGTGGATAGGTTCAAATGAAGTACTAAGGGGGACTGGGAACACACCGTATTCATCAATCAATAATTTTGTAGCTTCTCTGCGGGATGGGCTAAATTATTTTAAACCAATTGAGGTGTGACCACTTTCTTATTAATGTATCAACACTCGAGGCAGAGTATCCGACTCACGATATGGGAATTTTTTTATCCTTTTTGATCACTGGAAACACGCAGTTTCAGTTGCAGCCTGTTGTTCCTTAGGTGTGCAACCATTGTAATTGGTCAGCGCGGTCTTTGCGAAGCCGTTTGGATATGCTTTGATGGCAACTCATGACGCAGGGTAATCTGCATGGGAAAGCCAGGTGGGCGTGGAGACGTTCAATGCAGGATCACCTTTACTGCTAGACCAGCTGCACGGGACTTGGTTATTACAATATACGACCGCTCCTGATGTTATCTCAATCTTACAAGCTGCTGAACAGCTCCCTTTGCTGCAGGTGATACACTATTCTTCTATTCCACTTCTTCGTATCTTTTTCTTTCTTCGAGATTTTGTCAATTAGTGCAGAGGCTTGCTGGTTATCTATCCTGTGGTTAAAGTTTAGCCAGGAGTTCATACAAGTTGGCCTTTCTGCTTGGCTGTGAAATTTCAAGTCAGTCCATCTGAATCACTTCCCTTCATATTTTTACGCGCCATGCCTGGAAGTGAAGACAAGTGGCATTTTAACGACACTACAAAATCCAATTTTCGTTGAAGAGACCTCCCGTGTTGTGAGGCTGAATGATACCATGTTGTCGTGGAGCAGGTTGGACAGGTGTATCAGAATTTCGACTGCAGAGGAAGAACAGATGGTGGAGTAGTTGAAAATATCGTGCGATGGAGTGTGCCAGGACTTCTACAGGTGTGTGATTTTTCTCATCTCCTATGTGCCTTGTTTTCTATCCTCTTTATAACTAGATCTTGGTGGGGATATCTCGCGAAGCATGTATCAAAAAATCCTGTATTCAACCAATTGCAGTTTTGTGCGATTATTTCTGAACTTAAGTTGAGGAGCTTACAACGTTTTCACGACCTATCTTGCAAAATCCTTGCTTTTCACCATTTCCTGCATGATTCGTGTACTATTGAACGAAGATCTTGGCGTTAAACTGTTTTTTCAGCAGTTTTTGTTGATTCCATTATTGTAATTCTGTGCAGGAGAATGAGGGTGCAACTCTAATAGTGACAGCGAAATTCTCTGTAGCTAGTGCACGCAGTATAGTTCTTCAATTTGAAGAGGTACATCTTGAAATTTGCGATCTTTGAAGTACTCTGAATTCGGTAAAATACATATTGTACATCACTTGTGCAAAAGCTAACTTTAGGTCATGGTAGTTTGACAGTCTATGTTTTTAAATTGCACCAAAAATAGTGGAACACCATAATGTATTGATGCCAATATCTCCTTGATGTTTGTTCTTCAGGCGAGGGTAAGTGAGGTTGAGATAAGTGAAGGTTTGGAATCGTTCATTGCTCCGGCACTTCTACCTCGCACATTTATCAACTTACAGGTTAGTTTCGACCGATTTCTCCGGACATTGTTTTAAAGGTTATTTTCGACATGAATGAACTTATGAAACACCAACCCAAAGTTTTGTAGTTGAAACATTGAAGGTGCAGTCTCATTTCAACATGGGAGATGCATTGCTGAATCTGTCCTTGAGTTTGCCAAATCTGAACACCTTTGCAACAGTTATGTAGAGACCGCAGAACATATGCCAATTGCTACATAAGAATTATCAACGTCAGTCCTAGTAGGTCTATTATTAAGTTGTCCTTTTTCTATTTTTGAGAGGACCTTTGATTCCTGCAATTCAATATGGACAATGTTTTACGGCTGATCGTCAGAATTCCATTCTCAGATTTTGCAGTTTTTACGGGGTCTAGATCTACGATTTCCTCTTGCCCGAGGATCGCAAGGGCTACAGACTCTGCCTGAAAATTCCAGAAGGTAACGATGCCTGACAATATTGCTGTAGAATATGGTTGTAAGCATGCAGTTTGCTGTGACTTTTTTCTGAATAAAACATCCTCTCATTATTGTGTTTTGCTATGTTATGATGGTGAGGGTCACGATTGATCCTGGTTATTGATGATATGCAGGGCTCCTATTGGATTATGGTACAACCTAACATTTTTGGACAACAACATGCTTGTGGGGCGGGCTCTTGGCAATGGGGGTATCTTTATCTTCAGCCGAACTCAAGCCCGTCCTAAATCCGTGTGAGATTTCTTTAATCAAGTCCACCAATTAAGAAGAAAGTGCATGATTTCTGTCGGGGTTTTCTTCTGTAACGCTGGAACAAGATGCTGTAAAGTACTTGTTTTGCACATAGTAATGTGAAACCTCACACTGTTCTCTACGAGGCAACGGCTAGGTAACCTGTGGCATGTGTTTCTGATTAAAGACCTCTTCAAATTTCATATGCCAGGGTCTAAACTTTGATTGTAGATGAATACACACACACAACATGACTTATGTGTCGTAAAGTGAGCAACATTTTCAATCAAAAGTAGAAGGTGCCTAGTATTCAGTTATTCACATCTTTCTCTGCAATTTTTTTTCCCTATAAAAGTCTTTAGACCTGCTTCATGTTCTTCAGTGCTTGGAATTGGAGATTGTATTTGGCAGTCTTAGAAACTGGGCTTGAGTTGAGGTTTTTGTATGCACACTCGTGGACCTCACAGGCTAAACGCCAATATGGTTGTCATTGCCCAGTCAAAAGTTTGTAAAAGTTTAGCTGGCGATGTTCACTTGCTTAGTGATATCTTCAGGCTGTTTGCTACAATCATATTCAAGAAATTTTTTATGAGACTTTATTCTAAGTTTTCAAGTTTATAAAACTTGTGTATAACATTTATTCCATTTGCATATGTAGGAAAAACTCAATAGAGAATCACAATGAGAACAAGAAATAGGATTTAATTATTGTATTGCAAAGTTTCTCTACAAATCTAATTGCCTATTTTTCAAAATTATAATAAATAAATAAATAGATAAATTTATATTTACATAGAATGAGATTTATTTTATAAATAGTTGAACTATTATCAATGTTAAGAAATAAAAGTCTACATTTATGATATGATGAAGCTCTAATCTTGAGTTATGTTTAGTATTAAAATCCAAAGTTAAGTTGGAGTGCAACAATTGAGAGGGTCTTTATGCTTAGGAGACAAGGTGGGAGGTTGAAACTTTTAAATCTTTTGATTTGCTAATAATGAAAAGCCTCATTGAGATGACTTTGTGATTAGACAAACTAATTCAAAGATTACAAGAAGAAAAGATGAAGTCGAATGTATTTAAATTCTACATGGCATGAGTAATGTTGTTTTTTAAAATTTCTATTGGATCCGTTCTAAGAGGTGGTTCTTAGAAAAAAAGCTATGAAATTGTGTAAGAAATTAATAAAGATGTATATTGAAAAAATACAAATATTAGAAATAGTCATTTAAAAAAAAAAAAAAAAAAAAAAAAAAAAAACTTAAAATTTTACCTATTATTTATTACATCTTAAAAAAAAATTGTATTGCTTATTATAAATAAATCTAGAGAATTGCTAAGTGGACACCCTCTTTTTATTATGTGAACACCTCCTGTGCCATGCACCTCAGCATATACATAGTAATATCATTTAATTAAATACCATTAAAAATTGTGATAATATTACAATGTAGTTCTTAATAATTTGTGATTTTAAATCATGTGTTTAATTTTATAAATTGATTTTTAAATGAATTTTCTTATATTTGCAATATTGTTGGATTAAAATGAGAAAAATGGTGCTAACAATGTTTATATTCAAATCCATTACCTCTCTTAATGTGAGGTATTTGTCATGGCTATGTAAAATAATAATGTTTGGTATGACAATGACATTATTGTGTATATGAGGAGGTACATGGCATTGGTGTTGTATGGCGTGATTTTCAATTTGGGAATATACTAGGTACTTAGCTATAGAGAATTTATTTATAATTTATTGGCAAGATTCTAATTAGTGACTTGTCCTTAATAAAAAAGACAAATAGATATAACAATATTATAAAAAATATTATATTATTAAAAACCTCTTATATTCAAATAAGTTTGTACATAAAGTTTTTCTATAATATGTAAAAAATCCTTAATACCCTTTTCTATATAAAATCACAACTAACCAATCATTGATAAGTTAAATTCTCAATAATTTCTAAGAAAATCCATAATCTCCTTTTAAAAACCTCTTCTTTATATCAAAATATTATTATAGCTCCATATATCTATTTTTTTACTTTTACAAAGTCTTGGCTCTCAAAAAACCCCTTTAGTTTGCACAAAATGCTCAAATTATAAGAAAATCCTTCAATATCTCATTCATCTATAAAAGATTGATTTATTTTTAAACTTTAGAATCCAATAAGTCTTGATTTATCTATTCCATTTTTGTCAAATTTCTCCAAAGTGTAGCTTATATCGTTAAGCTTGACCACAAGAAAATTTAATTATAGATTTGCTTCATATCATCTGATATTTCAAAAATCCCAGCAGGTGCTTAAAACCCTAATTTATAGACATCTAGACATTATTTTCTTCATATATCAAAAATCCAAAATCCTAATGCCACAAAAAAAATTTTTATAATTTTGGAACATGAAAATATACACTCTTACAATTTTTGAACCAAAACCTTGTCAAATTGCTTAAAATATAGCTCAAAACACAACCACTAATTTAGTGGGTTACTTATTATCTTTAGATTGTAAGTACTAACTTCAACTCCCAATATCTCCTTCATCCTAGCTTAGAATTCATCAAGCCATACATATAAAGTATAGACAAGAAAGTGCTCTCTCCAACCCCACTTGTCAATCCTTTATTGCTTTATATACGCATGGGTTATATCCAAAAGAGTGATAATAGATACAAATTTGATACCTTAACTTTGAGCACCTATATCTCTTTCATAAAAACTCCAAATCACTCAATTTTTGCACCAAAACTTTAGCAAAAATTTAAACTTTCTGATTTTAATCTCTAATGTTTGAATTCACTCAAAAGACAAACTCTAATCCTTAATAAGGCCTTAGGGAGTCTCTTTAAAGTCCATTAGGTATGACTTTTGGTCAATAGGAAAAGAGATTTCTATCATGCATCTCCATTCATCTACATAGATGGCATAACCATTCTTTTTTATATTAAAAATTCTTTTCTAATTATTTTTCTAATAAAATTTATATAGTATATGTTCTAAATATCAAATAAAAGAAATAAAATAAGATTTCAAGAATCACCAATATCTAATAAAAGTGACTCAAAATATATAAAAATTAATATCAATATAAAATTAACCTCAAAGGTCACTATCAAAAAAGAAAATAAGATTGTATAAATCTTAATAATAGCCTTTTTAAACAAACTCCTTTTAAAGTAATAATCTAATCATATTTTATAATCAATAAAAATCTAATAATATGGCTTTCACTTAGCTATATAAAAAATTATACATTAAATATATATACACAATATTTTCACATGGTAGCCAAACCACAACACAACACTAAGAGGGAGAAGAAAAAGGAGGAGGAAGAGAGGAAGGTATCTATATAGTAAACGGAAAGTATTTACCTAGCAATTTATTAAATTTATATTATAGAAAGTATTTACTTATATTATAGAAAATAAAATAAGTAAATATAAGTAAATACTTTATTTAATTTTCTACCTTAAAAATTTGTTTATATTTTTTTGTATTTTGATTTACTTCTTACTTATTTTTAATCAAATAACAAAACATGATAGCATTTGAAACTTACATAATTACATATTTTATGTCTTTTGATATATTAGGCAATGACAATTCTAAGAAAAAAAATTGTACAAAGTAGATCATAAGAAATATTAATTCACATAGATTTGTTTAAGAAAGAAAAAATATTAAAATAATAATAATAATTATTATTATTATTATTATTATTCTTATGTATAACTAATGAAGAAAAATAATTAATGTGTATATTTTTAAAATCATATGATACAAGAATAACTATTACCAAATACTAAAAAAATCTTAAGTTAATATTGCATCTAATATTTGCATCTAATCTATTTGCATCTAATCTATTTGCATCTAATCTATTTTTACTTTTATTTATTTATTTTTATTTGTATAAGTTGTAATTTTTTTTATTACATCATTTTTCCTTTAAAAAATAAGTTCTATAAGAATTAAAGGAATTTTTAAGTTGTTTCATAAGTTGATAATATTTAAAATATATTACAATGGTATTTGCTACAATACCTAATCTATACTTTGCATAAAGATAGTTGATGGATCTATTTAGCCACTAATAATTTAAATCTAAATAAAAAGACTATTAAATTAAATAATCATTATTAAAACTTTTATAATTATTTTTTAATTTAATATTAGAAATGTCATCAAATTTAATACCAACTTCTAATAATATTATCAAATATTAAAAATTTATTTTGAAGTTGTAGTACTAAACATGTTGTATTTTATTATATATTTAAAGAATATCATGTCTTTTTTAAGGATCTTTATTTTAATTTTAATATTATAAATATTGTGATAATTTTAATAGTTTATCTAAAAATTCTTTAAATAGTATCTTTTTAAAATATTTTTTGAAAGATGTTCCATACATATATATAATTATAAGAGTGAATATTTAATTTTTTTTGTCTTTATTTTATATTATCTTAAGTTTGTAACATTTAATGAATGGTCTTTGATATGGAAAGATGTTAATAAAAATACAAACCATACTTAATGATTTCTTTTAAGATTCTACTATAAATGATATATAAATTTTTATTAATATCATATATATATATTATTTTATAAGATATTCCAATTGAAATATCATATACATTGGTGTATATATAATATTAATGTATTTATATGGCATCCATCAAAAATAATATTGCTTCAAATCTAAGACTTCTTCTACATCAAATTTTTGTATTATAATCTATTTCAATAGAATGTTGTAGTGATTGCTTCTTTTTTAGGAAATCAATTATTTTATAAGATTTAATTAAAAAATATAAAAATAAAGATAAATTTTTAATATAAAAATTAATTATAATAAATATAGAATTAAATATATTTATCTTAGAATTAAAAATAATTCAAGCTTATAATAATCTAACTTATTTTAAAATTGATTGGTTTATATATTACAAAAAATTGATTGTACTTTATACCAAGGATGTTAGGGACATACACTTTGGAGATTCACAGAACCTTCTAGAACATTTTGAATTAGTGAAAGTCAGTTGAAAAGCTTCCTAGTTGATGAAAGTAGCTCAAAAAGCTTCATAGTTAGTGGAAGGAGTTCGAGAAGCTTTCCAGTTAGTAGAAGCTGCTTGAGAAGCTTCTTAGTTTGATAGAAGCCACTCGAGAAGCGTCCTACACAAGGGTATATATGGGAATTGAGGCTGAAGAGTTCTTTAGTCTCAACAACATATCTCTTGGAATTCTAGCTCACCTTTTTTGATGTTGTTTGTGTACTTATATGATTAATTCAAGTTCTTATTGGTTTCTCCTTAAAATCTTGTCTTAGTTTAAGTATCTTGCTCTATATTTTCATGTCCTTGACAGATTGTTGAGACTACCTTCATCTTAAATATTTCTTTGTGATATTTTTTTACCAATTTTTAATAAATAATGTCCTTAAGCTTCTTTTAATTATATCTTTATTACTATAAGAAGCTCTGGTAATTTATCTAATAAATCCTCTACTAGAAGATTATCAATTTTAGATTGATAACTAATATCAATATAATATGGTGCTTATTGAATTGAATAATATGTTATATTATAACCAAAAAAAAAAAATTGTACAATCTTTACCAACATTGATCTTTACCAAATAGGAGCTAATCTTATATATTCTTTCTAGAATTAAAAAAATAACAACCAAATTTTTTTTTAATTTTTTTTAAAATATAAATAAATAAATATAACATACAAGATTATAAATAGCTACAAGTAATTTTTATAAGTATAAACAAAAATTACTAAAATTATGAATTTTTGATAAAATAAATAATAAAAAATTTGAGTATCTTAAAATTTTCTAAAAAGCTTGTAGATGCATTATTTTTTGATGCACTTTTCTATAAGTACAAAATAGGTGAAAAATTCATATCGTAAAAAATAATACTAAAAAAAAAGTATCATTTCTAATCAAATAAATCAAAAGTTAGCATCAACCAAATGATATAAAATTAACTAACCAAATTTATTATTTAAGCTATAAGCAAAACAAAGAAGTGATATTAATATGAATTATTTAACATAGAGGCATTGAAGTTAATGGAAAGAGGGTTTAAATACAACCAAAAATATTTTCATATTGTTAACTTTGTTACTTGTAACTAATACAAATAATATTTTATAAAATTTTACAAGTGTGATTATAATATATGAATTTGAAATTTCATTGCTTCAATTTTTTTTAAAAAAATCCTTTTATAAAACTTGAAAATTATAATAAATAATAATAATATCAGAAGTAATTTTTGCAAAAAAACTAGATCTAAAGATACCAAAGATTTAATGTGATTTGGTTAGTATTTCAATCCAAATACTTAAAGACTACAATAGAATGTAAAATCCTTTAATGGAGAAACGAACAAACAAACAAACAAAAATAAATAAATCAATCAATCAGTCAATAAATAAAAATAAAAATTATTCAATTAATGTAGTTAGGTTTTACAAACTATAGTAAAATTATTAAATGATATACTTTATTTAGAAATTAAAAATTAAAAATTTCAAAAAAAATATAACATAATTTTTTTCAAACAATGAAACAATTTGTTATGAATAAATATGCTACATCTCCTTGCAACTAAGTGATAATACACAATGTGCAATGCTAAACCATCCAACTTACTATATGATTAGATTAAGTTGCTCATTTATTTGCCCTCCTTGATTGGGATGTCAAGACTCTAGTACTCATTGTTTCACTCTTTGTTATATTATGCAATAGGTCTCTATTATGTGTCAAGAAAAAGCAAAAATATAAACAACAATGCCATATGAGGAATGTAACTCCATAGCTCTCATGGTTGTTCAGTATTTGATTTCTCAATTCTTGAATATGTTGGTGATAAAAATTTATGTTTCTTTTTTAATTTGTTTGCTAATAATAAATATTACTTAGGTGATTTATGCATTTAATTTTTACTCAAATACTATATATATAATAAGTTTTATTATTAAAAAAATATTAATAGTTTATGATTACAGGATTTGAAACAACATTCAATTCTTTTCTTTTTAAAACACCATTTGTAATACCTTTACTTCTTAATTTATGTGTTTTTTGAATGATGAATTTTTATATTTACATGTTCAAAATATTGTGATTTTTTTCTGCTGAACTATGACAAATAACAATGTTCCCTTTTATGCATAACATCAATAATTCTACAAAGAACGAATGTTATGGTTAAACCAATATTAATCAGAGAATTGTCATCATAAATATTTTTTGATGTGTTTAATTTTACTATTGTAAATTCTATTACCTCATAGATATATTTATAACTTTTATTTTTTATTTTTAAATAAATGTATTGCTTAAATTATACATCAAAATTTGAAGTGAATCTAATTAATATTATTTTGCTTTAAAAAAAATCATATGTATATATATATATATATATATATATATAATTGTCATGAAAAAGGCAATAGAAGGTCAGACTGTTAGAGTATTTTTGGGATTGTGTTAAATTCACACAGAAAAACATCATTTGGTATAAACATTGAAGAGTTATTTCATTCAATCAATCATGACCAATTTATTCCAATTATTAATTGGATTAGTAAAGTAAGATGTGCCCATCATGATATGAAGTTAAGTTTTGACATTGTTTTGATGTCAGGATGTATTTGTCATGATGTACATGACACTTGTTTCTTTGTAACATAAAACAAATTATATATATATACTTATAAATATAAATATGACTAAATTTTAATTATATAATAATTACAAATTTTCATAAAAAATTTCATAGTAAAACAAGTTTTGAGTTTATTATTGTGTGATTGATTTTAACAGTATAAATTAATTAATTCAATTATCTTCTTAAAAACAGTTCAATAAATACTTAGTTAAATGTGTATTTAAGTATGCGAATATTTTTTCTGTTGAATCAGATCGACATGTCTATTAGTTAATAAAAATATTATAACATTCACCCAATAAATAAATAGACAAACTACAAATGAAGCATTGTGAACTTAAAAATCGTATTTATATACAATGTTTAGTACATCAATTGAATACATTTTTTTCAAAGTACCTTTTATTATATTTTTTACAAAATGCGGATTAATTTCTATTACTCGTGCTTCAAAAAGGGTAAAATTTATAAATGCTTTTTTCGAATAATTCATTCTTAAAACTCATATAAAAAGCATTTTTATTTGATAAAAAATATATTTATATATTTATATATAATTATATTTTATACTCAAAAAATGAAATAAAAATGTGTTATTAATTATAATGTTATAAGTACATCAATAATAAATCTTTAATTACACAACAATAAAAATATTTAAATATTTAAATAAAGCTATCAACCCAATCAAATACCAATAGGTTTTCAATTCATCAATATCAAGTCTTTTTGGTTGTGCTTGTGTTTATATTTGAGATCTTGTATAATTTTGTATTGTAGCTATCTTGCTGAATTATTGTCTTTGACAGTATTTCAACACAGAAATCAAATTAGACTGAGGGAAAACTTAAAATTTTGTACTGTATTGTATTGTTTTTTCAATGTTTGTACCTCTCTAAAGATTTATAAAGTTTTTAAAAAGAATGTACAAATATTTCCCTATCAAAATTTTAATTTTTTTTAATAGGTTTTTTTTTTATATATTTTTGATAGGAAATCTACTTTTTTAGAATTTTCTGACATGAAAGTTGTATTAAATTACAAAAAACGTATATATATATAAATATATATATCAGTAAAAAGGAAAAATCACTTAATTCAAAGGCACAGGAGCACTTCAAAACAATGACAAGTGTACAAGATGTATGCTGCACTGCTTACATACAGTATGACACTACATTGCATTATGCAATATTTTATACATGTCCACAAATTTGGAGATACATTTATGTGGTGCAGTTAACAAAACAATTAGTGTTGTGATTATTTTATTTTCTCTTGCATGGGTAATAAGATTACATTTAATCACACAGTTCTCACCAAATGCCTTTTAGAAAGATACATCCAAAAGATTAAAAGATTATGTCACAATATTGATCCATCACGTAGTCTTTTTGTATTTGCAATTGAACAACTTAGAATTAATTGAACAACTTATAATCATTATTAATAACTCCTTTAATTTTTAAGGAAGTGCAATTGGTTTTTAAAAAATAAATAAATTATATATTATAATTATAAAAAAATAAAAAATTCCAATCATTTATATAAAAACTTAAGATCATGTATATTTTTTATGTTGCCAAATACACAAAGACATTATTAAATTTCAAAAAATATGCTAAAGACCATTATTCAATTCAAAGTGTGTTGACAATTAAAAAAAAAACTACATCCCATTCTGGAGTATTTGAGTGTTTCAAACCACTAAAAAAATTTGGGTTATGGATGAATGTGTGGACTAATCATTCAAAATTTAACAATATGTGATTGATTTTAATTGCATGTCTCAACATGTTTTGCAGATGTTTTTTTTAATTCTTTCACACTTTGTGTAAATTTTCTGCTCTAAAAATACTTCTATTTATGTGTGTGTTATTCATGACCATTGTTATTTTATCCTTTACATTGTGGGTCATATATATATATATATATATATATATATAAACATTCAATATAATAATGAAAAAATTTCCTGGTTTCAAGTGCTAAATTTGTATTGAACTGTTTTGGAACAAATCGTGTCAGGTTGTCCTTCCAAGAATGAATAATTCCGAATGGATAAAGATCTGGGACTTGAAGAAATGGATTCCAGAAGTCCATATAATAGTAAGATTATTTTTAAATTTCTGGTGGATAAAGTTGTAGGACTTGTAGATATGGATTCTATAGGCCCATAGAATAGAAAGTTTATTATTAAATGGTAGATACCCAAAATGATCCACTTGTCAATATGGCATAATATGTTGGGCTTGGCCATGAGTGAAAGACAAAACTGCTTCCATTTGTTCTCAACTGCACTTCAATGCTCACTGATAGTGTAATAATGTTTTTTTTTTTTTGTTTTTTTTAATTTTTTAATTTTTAAATAATGTTTCCAAAACATATGATTTCAAAGATGAAGTCTGCTTGACTACATTTTGTAACCTTTTTTGATTGAAAATAGTGATCATCAAAGATGATAACTTTCACTGGATTTTATAAATATATTAATCACCATTTCTTTATTAAGTTTTATATTATTAAATCTTGATTAATGTACATTGGTGTAATTTTGTGTTAGTTAGTTAGTTAGTTAGTTAGTTAGTTAGTTAGTTTTTTTTTTTTTTTTTTTTTTTTTTAATTTTATTAAAAAAAATTTACAGCAAATTTTATGTGGTTGTTGTAATATGTATCATACAAGATTTTTTTTAATATAATATAATTAGTTCTTAATTTAACAATTTAATGTTAAATGTTATTAATGTTTTCAACATAAATTTGTAGAAAATGAATTAGAGTATGAGAATAATCATCACAGATGCACATGTATTATATGTAATTTTTATTGTTTGTTTATGACTAATGCATAGTAAAATGAAATCTTCTACAAATTTAGAAATGACCATTTACAAAAGATTAACCACTTAAGCATTTAACTGGTTTTTATTTATTTATTTATTTATTTCCCTTTTATTCTTCTTTTTGAACAAAAAAATTCAAATTTATACAAGATAGATATAAAATTATCTAAAGAGTATTTTCCCCTTACAAAGACTGACTTGTAGGCAAGAATACGGGCTCAAACATAAAAAATATCCCACATCCATATCTGCAATCAAACCCATTTTTCAGTCAGTCATTCATTCACCGTATTCAACTCTACGAACACATTCCTACAACAAATGTTAACCAAAAGGCAAACCCTAAAAAGTGAGACACAGTCTTCCATTCAACCCCGAACAACCACCAACCCTTTCCAAATACTACAGGAACAGAAAACCTCACCAAAACTAACAAATCCCGTAATAAATTAACAAGAAAAAGAAAATAAATTCAGCCCACAGCATTCAAAACTCAGCACTGACACAACAGACTTTAAAGGTGCGAGGGTTAACTTTTTACGGCGGCGATGCTTTTTTCTAGACCGCAGAATGGCGCAGCGTAACGGCGTCGACAGGCGCGGCCTGCGGCGAACTGCTCCGCAGCGCGGGCTTCCGATCAGTAATTGTACCGCGGTTGGGAGAATCCGGCACGCACCGTCACGTCGGAATCTCACTCACAGTCAACCCAATGCTAGAAATATTTCGTGACGGGAGGAACCACTAGGTGTGGGGGGGCGGGGGGAGGGGGTGCTAGTGCGTCGCCGCTGCTGTGTCGCGCGGCGAAGTATTCGACGCCGGCGCAGGCAATGGTGCACATCCTCACCGATGGAATTGACTTTTCACGGGGATGTGTAATGCGCCCCTCATGCCGTGAAGTCCTCGGCGACCTGGGTCGAAAGTGCAGTGCAGGAAAGACCGGCGCAATTTATGGGGTGCTGTATCATCAAGTGTAATGAAATGCGCGGTAGTGAACCAGCTGGCGCACCATGGGTCCCTCGATGATCGTCGATGATCGCAGCAGCTTCCCTCACCCTCCCCCTCATGATCGTCCCGCGACGGGTTTCGTAGACGCCGAGGAAAGGTCGTCTCTTCTCCCCCCCCCCCCCCCCCCCATGTGTAGTGCCCTTCTTCCGCTTCGGGGCCTTTATGAGTGGCCGGGTACACGCCCTCGGGTGTAGTGCCTGGTTGGCAGTGCCTCTGTCTGGCGGGAGTGTGTCATCGCAGTTTTGACACTCCTTGCACAGTTGCAGTGATCGTCCCACTGCCCCGCGGCGCTCATGCTCGCTGCGAGAGAGCCATTGCGGTTGATTCGAAAGATTGATAAGGTCGTTGATCTGCGTGTTGTGAAAGAGCTACATTGCATTGTGGCTTGGTTTCTTCACCAGAGCTGGGAGGTGACGCGATGGCTAATGCGAAACCAGCGTTAGTTTTGTTACTGGTGACTCTGATCTCATTCAGTTATAGAGGTTCAGCTCAGGAGACCGCCCAGTACGTCCCGTTGTCAAGCTCCTCTTTCAAGGAAAGCTTCGTTGCGGTATGGAACGAGCACAATGCGGGCGCCCTTGGAGATCAAGTGCAGCTGTCTCTCAACAAGGTCGGCAATGTGTCCGAAGGTATTGGTTATTCTCTTCCTTTGGGTTTCTGAGCTGTCATGAAGAAAGGATGCGATGGAAGCTACGAATTCACACTGAATACCTGAATCATCGGTGGCATTGTATAGTTGTTGAGATCTTGTGGCGACTGCACTCTTTGCATTAAAATGAAATGTAGACCGTGTTGCAGGGTTCTTGCTGGTGGACTAGAGGCATTGCATATTGGGTTTTTGTGACTTAGGGCTTCGATCTTCATCAATGTGTGCTGTGATATAATCTGAAAGCGTTTACGTAGTATTTAAAATGCCCGCTCTCATAAATATATTTCAGAGCAGCAGAGGTTGATGTTTATTTTTCTGATTTTATTCTGTTGTACTTGATGCAGGAGTCACGATCACGACCACAACCAAATTTTACTGCGGGTACTTCAGAGCGTCGGTGAAGTTGCCGAAGGGTGACAGCAGCGGAACTGTTGCCACTTTATATGTAAGTGTTTTTTTAAAAATCAGATATTTCCATTCTTTATACTATTTCACGCAATCAGAAATATTTATACATGTATGCATCCCTCCGAAACGCACGACGATCTCATCATTGACCTTGGTGAGGTAGCTATGTTATTTCAATTACAGCGACATCTGACTTGGGTATGGGAGTCGGACCGTGACGTTCTATTTCGTGGACGCCCACACTCTAGGATGCAGTTTTGAAGCAGGCCGAATGAAAATCAGCACATCTGAAAATTAACGACATAGTCCTTACACTGGTTTTGTTCGACTTGAACATCTTCGATTCGCGGATTTGTGCAGCTCGCCTCACCTGGACCTGAGCATAGCGAAGTCGACTTTGAATTCCTCGGCAACAAGACCTTCACCCAGCCCGGAAACAACGAAATCGTCCTTCAGACAAACATTTTTGGCGGTGGTATCGGCGGTCGGGAGCAGCGAATCAGTCTCTGGTTTGATCCAACTGAAGACTTCCACTACTACAGCGTCGTCTGGAACTACAAAACAGTCTCGTAGGTGCCCCATCTCTGCACACATCACGAGGAATATCCACAATGCATGATCGCACACTAGAATCGCAACCAACAGTATCCAACACGACGAGTCATATTTTACCCTTGCAACTGTTGCACTGGAGCCAAAGGTGCAGCATCAGTGATCTCATCTTCCGAGTTTCTGTTTGCAGATTGTACGTGGACGAGGTTCTGATCAGGATCTTCCAGAACTACGAAGACCAAGGAGTGCCCTATTTGCGCAACGACAAGGCCATGCAGGTGTACATGAGCGTCTTCGACGGCTCCAGCTGGGCTACCCGAGGGGGACTGGACAAGATCGACTGGTCCCACGCCCCATTCAACGTCCATTACAAGGATTTCATTATCGATGCCTGCGTGGTTGATCCGGCCAACATTATGGCCTCTCCATGCGCTAGGCCAGAAGCAGGTAAGTGTGAATCACGAAACCTTCTCGTGGGTGTGTGAATTTCTCTGTCCACTTCGGCAGATACTCTTTCAAGTTTTTAAGTTCGATGTTGTTGGTTTCACCCACACGAGGTTTTTCGTTTTGTGTGTTGTTGCCAGACAACTGGTGGAACCAACCCTACTTCCACTCCCTGCCTGCGGACCGCCTCGCTTTCATGGATCAGGTCATGAAGGACCACGGCATTTACGACTACTGCACCGACAGTAAGCGAAACCCCGTCCCGCCGCCGGAGTGCACTCTCCCCCGCCGTTAGAACGGCGACTTCTGGTTCGTTCCTGTGGAATAATTCTTTGAAGAATTACGATCTATCATACTCATGTAATTCTTTCATTCATTATTGATCTTTGACTGTCATCGATGAGCTAATTATAATTCCATTGTCCATGATGTAATTCTTGCTTGATCTTGAATGGATCCGATGTGGTACGCCACGCTTATCAGTGTTTCATAGTTTTGGATGATGAGCGTACCTGACATAGTCTTTATCGAAATAACAGAAAACATAGACTGAGGTCGTGAAATGGTAGAAGACTGAACCACATATGGTGGTTTTTATTCCTTTAATAAGGCTTATTCTTTTAGCTTTATGAAAAAATTAAAAGAATTCAAGAGGATTATGAAATGATTAGCGTATATAAGTAAGTAAGACTTCGAGTAGCAACTACTTGTTGAAACTGTATGTTCTAGGAATTAAATATTTAAATAAAACCTTATAATCAATTGTAATCTCCATTGGGTTTCGAATAGTTTAAAGATCTACAAAACAGTATGTTGATATATATCCACACATATGTGTTTGTAGCATAAATATTTAGTGCTAGAAAACATCAATGTGATACATGCAACAAAATAATATGTATTCGTTTTGAATGTATGTGATTGATGAATTATTCTTTTCAAAACAAGTGAACAATTGGATGCGACATTCGCAATTGACAGCTCTGCGTGCAAAATGGAGTTGCCTACTAAAAATACTAGAAGTGTGGCATCTTGATTTCCAAGTTGGGGACGATTAGGTCTCACATAGACTGTCATTGAAGAAGTTTATTAAAATCCTCGTTGATCCACCATGCCATAATCAACAAACTGTAAGGTTGCGGAAATAGCATGGCGACTCCTTCAGCAAGAATCGCTTCGAGAAACATTACGGAATAATCAAATGGGACATCTTCACATGATATTGATATTGCATACATGCTGGCAGAGTATAGAGCTGGTTCAACACCAACAAACTCTTGTGCTGCAGTGGTTAGTGATTCATAGTGTCTTGCCGATACTAGCTCGAATATTTTGCAAGCTACTTACTAAAAACAACTTCGAAGAGAGCAATAAAAGTTACTAACACCGTCTACAGTGGGCTACGAACAAGAGTGGGTGGTTTCATTGCTTGGAACTAGACTGCGTTAAGGAGGGTGACACCCACCTCGCCTGTCACTGCAACCTTGCAGTTTTTAATGTATGCTATTACCTGGAAAACCTAGAGAAGGTAAGCTAGAGCCATACTGTTTACTTAAATGTGGTAATTTCTAAACATACCACTAAAGTTAAAGACTCCGGTGGAACCTGAGGCTAGTTCTGTCCACTTTGCTGTTCCTCGGGCTCGTCGCTGCCATGACGACTCCCGCTTCAGCATCACGAACGAGCTTTTTGTAGCTCATGGACCAATCAGGACAGTTTCGCAGTGGCAACAGGGTCATCTCCATAGTAAGAAAATGGGTGCTCTGACGAAGAATTCGGCGTTGATGTCGAAAGCGACAATGCACAAGGTGAGACAGCTATGGGGTTGTTCCCTGTCAGGCCTTTCACCCAGAAACCCGGATTCTCACAACTGCTGTAAAAACGAATTCACGAGCACGTCGACGACAAAAGTTGATTAAGCGGCTGCGTTGGAACTTACCCTCACGGAAACTGAAAGACCACTTATATCGAGTCAGCCAAAATGATCACCTGTGGAGAAATTCACCTCAGGTGATTGACACACATTGCAACTGATCCCCAGTAAACATAGGCCTTCGCTGGACAACGAACATCTACGAGATTCATCACCGAAGCCTTGGGGAACAAGCAAGACTCTTATAATCAGTAGCATGGAGATCGGCTGGAATGATGCACACTACTTGAGGTGCTTTTGCTCTATGAATGAGTTCAATTCTTAGAGATTCCGAGGAATGAACTTCGCCTTGTCATGAATGCGAGCATTATGTGTGCGTGGTACAGAAAGACACTGCAGCTCGGTGCATGATGTCGTGAAGAGAATAAGTTGCTTACATGTCTAGTTCCTGGTGGATAGTTGAGAACTGCTCATGCAAAGCGAATTCTGCCATGTGTAAGTAACTGCGCGTGTAAGACACAACCTGTGCATGTACACAACTTCTTTACTTCTTCGAAAGCTGAAAGGTTAACAAAATAATGAAATTGTCTGCGCAATGAACTATTGTGAACAGTTGCACTGAAGCGATGGAATGACACATAGTCAGGAACTGGTCCCCAGTCAACTTTTGCTTCGAAGCTATTCTGAACTAAAATGAATGAGAACCAGCAGTGAATGATATGAGCTATTTCTGTAGTTGGATTTCACGTGGTAATTCAAGGGTGGTGATTCCATGATAAGACATGCTTTTGACAGGGTAGAAATAATATGTACCCAGGATGATCGTAGGGGCTACAACTTCTCCGACAAAGGAGTGGTTGAGTTTCAGTGCCGCCCCAGTTTTAGGCGGATGTGGCAGCTGGAATCAAATGCGGTGAACTAGGGCGATCTCGGGCCTACCACATCGCCTTTAATGCGATAGTTGAAATCATAGTGGGACCCGTTTTTGAGGCCTCACTTCAGAATGTCGTGTTGATTCTATTTGCTATCTTTGCAAACAACATTTTTTAGAAATCTCAGTCATGATGATCTGGTTCCAAAACTCTACACACGACCCCGAAATATTAAGTTTTTAATTGTTTCGTTCTCTAAGTTTACTTCCCGCACATCTGAAGTGTTGTGGTTTGAAGTTAATAAGTTGGATTGATCAAAGTTGGGATTGGATTCTCATTCTCGTGTGAGGATTCTTAATGTTACCACATCATTCAGTTCTTAATTGTTTGTAGTGGTGTCACCACTTTGGATAATTCTGCACCACATGATTATAAAAAATTTATTAATTAGCATTTAGTCATTCCAAAACAATGTATCAGCTAAGAACATCTTATTCTAAAATGATGCATCCACTCAAAATTATAATAATGCAAACAAAACTATTTTTTCATGATTTTTTCAAGTTTTTCAAAACTTTCTCAAGATTGAGAAAATTATAAACAAAGTATGAATTGTTGTATTTAAAATACAATAAAAGAATGATTTTTTCTATGTTATGGCCTTCTCTTCTTTTATATTTAAAACTAAGGCTTTAAATTACAACTTCTCTTTACAATGGCTTTTATAAAGCTTTTAAACTATGGCTTTTAAAAGTGTGCTTCTAGGTCTAGAGACCCCTATAGAACTTTGAAGATCTTCCTATTAGACCAAGTCAAGTTTATTTGTAAATTTTTCCTTTAAGACACTTTAATTTTGGAAGTCATTATCAATACAATATTATAACAAGCTAATAGTACAAAAAAATTCAAGTATTCTAGTAGAGTCTTTGGAAATAAAAAAATTTGTTTTTTTTTTATCACATTCTCTATAAGATTTGAGAGATGCATATCTCTCTTTTTCTCTCTTTCTCTCTCTTTCTTTATCACCTTTACTTTTCTTCATTTTTTCTTCTAAATCTAAGAGATTAGACTTTTCTTTTATAATTATTTTAATTATTTTAAATTTATTATTTTTTATTATTTTTTAAAATATTATTATTTTAATAAATTTATTTAGATTAAATGACTCCTCTATCTAAATCAATACTTTGTATTATTATTCATAAATTATTTACTTATTTTATTTAAATAAGTTGCAAAAGAATATTTCAAAGAGGTCCAACAATTCTACTACCTTTAATCATTACCACTTTATAAAGACAAGTGCTTAGCTTGAACTATGAATAAAATATGGATAAATATTATTTAATAGATGATCTTTGACATAGTGACATTTGATTAGAGGGTCCCACTTTAAACACATGCATGTGTTTATAGAACAAGAGACAAGGACATGACTCTCTTTGCTTTTGTACTATAATTCTTCTAAAAAAGACTAAAATAATAGAATAAGGTGATTGTGGTAGGAGATTGTAATGTAAAACACAAGATCTTAGATTTGATTCCTAGAGATTGCATTTATTGTAAGTGTATTCTAAGTGTATTTATTCTTGTTGTTTCTATTTTTTTGTTTATTTATTTATTTTTGTAATCTAAATGTATTTCTTCACCCAAGCACATTAACCCCTAGGCTTGGTTTTAACATTTTATACTAATATAAAATAAAAATAAGCTATCATATTTTATACCTAATTTTACATCACAAGTCTCAAGTTTCACTCCAAGATCTTATCTTTGAGAAGAGATTCTGGACAAATTTGGTTGATTGTATAAAGAGTGCAATACTTGGTAACATCTCTGAAGAGGCTGGTAGAGAGGCATGAATCCTTATCTGATAACATTCTAGTGTGAGGAAGTCCATCAAGAATATGTTAATGTTTTCTTACCTGCATTATATTTCTCCATGTGGATATGTGCCAGGTTTGGTAACATATTGTAGCACAAATAGTTCTATACCAACTCTATTTGTGACAATCACACAGTAAATGCACTGAGAATGTCAAAAACTGCAAATGCATGTGGGTGTATAGAGAACATTAGAGCTGATTGGCTTTTGTCCAAACACATCTATGGATGGAGGAAGGAGTTTTCATGCATAATCCAGAGTAATGTTGAACAATGCATGCTTGTAAGATGAAACAAATTGCAAAGCTAGGATGGAAGTCCATTATGAATCTTCTTGTGTTACAAAAGCTGTCTCACAAGCTAATGAGCTTCTCACATTTTGAGATCAACAACCAAACTACAATCAGGCCAAACTGGGCATCATCTAAGAATAAACACATAGGCCATCTTTTCTCTTGCATCCAGCTATCCTTGGGCTCATCATTCACTCATCAAGCCCACTAGATCTAGTTCATATGAACCTCTCAAATGCTTCATACTTCATTTTTGTGGAACCACAATGAGCAAGCTCTCCTGTTAATTACCACAGCCAAACCAATTCCTACAGAAATTCCACATATGTGAGGAGTTCCTTGAGGAGTCAATTCCATACAATTTTTTTTCACAATGTCTCACATCCTCAACTCATCTCAATTGACTCTGAGTTTGCACCTCTCCAAATATCTGAGGTCTAGTTTCACATTGCATGAGGCAAGCCACAAGTATGCTAGAACAAATATGAAGACATCATGTTTGTTTGCTTGACAGAATCTCAACAAGTCCAGAATTGGCAAGTCATGATATAACATGGTCAGTGAAGCTGCATTCAGCCAGCTTTTACAGTACACTACATTGAATATCCAGAGACTCAAATAGACTGACACTTGGGTCCATCATTTTGGAATGGAACTATGAAAATAGATGATGGGGAGTTGTGTGTAAAGCAGAATTGAAGTCAGTGGTGTGAGGAGGTTCAGGCTTTGTGGTGAGCCACCTTGCTAAGGAATGGAAAAAGGTTCCATTAGCTTTGCAAACAGAAGAAGTGCCACCATGAACTTGTTACCATTAGCAACCAGATTTGACAAACTCTGCTCATGTCCTTGTTTCTAGAGCAAATGCATAGCAGACAACCTTGGAAACTGATTCTACTATGATACCTCCAGAATGTAAGGTTGCTGCATAATTTGGTATTGCTGATTTCTAGTCTCTTTTGCAGCCAGATTGCCCACCAGGGCCACCTCAAGCACCACCCAATATTGTACATTCTTCAATTTGTCATTTCCTTGCAAGTCACTGACTATATTAAGAAAACAGAAAATTTGTTGTGAGAATTTGAAAGATGATAATAACTCAAAATAATTATTGTTGTGATTGTTTTTGTTTTTTTTCTTTTATTATTTAAGTTAGATTATAAGGTAAAGTTATTCCAATCTTATTACATTAAGAATACATAATTTAAGTTCAAAGGTAGTCAAAAGGACAAAGAATATGCTAAAAATAGGATTATATTAATAATATTATTTGTTTGTTTGATTTTTTTTAGAAACTAAATTATGCTTTAAATGTGACGCTAACTATACATAATAACAATATGTGGTCATAACTATACATAATAACAATACATATATAAACTTTTTAAATAATACTTGACAAAATAAAATAAGGATTCATAAGAAATATTTAATATAATTTTAAAAATAATATATAAAAATAAAAATATTTTTAGAAAAGATAATTATTGACTACATAAAAAATAATCAATGATGAAGACATCTACTTCTAACTAATTTATTTAAATATAAAAAAAGATAATAATAATAATAATAATAATAATAATAATAAAAATAGCAGCATAAAATATATTAGTATATGTACAAGAATTTAAGTTTATTTCAATAAAATAATAATTTATAAATTATAAATTATATATATATATATACACTTAAAAAATAAAAATTGGTTAAACTTATATGATTGCTTAAATGTTTTTATCACAACAATAAATTAGAATATCTAAGTTTGATAATTCTATAGATTGTATCTAACTATCTATTTATCTATATATATATATATATATATATATATTGCATCATTTGAGATATAGATATTTCAAAAGTATCAAATACTAATATCATTAAGATTGTACATTCTATATGGTGGAGGTGATTTTTATACACCTCTCTTTAAAGATTGTTCTAATAGTAAAGAGACAAGAGAGTATTTAAATTCATCCTTAGGAAATTATTAATATTTAATATAAAATATATATATATATATATATATATATAACTATTTAAATTTTGACATGCTAAAATAATAGATATGTGAAGAATACTTATCTTACTAAAGTTAGGAGTAATTAGAAATAACTAAGTCTTCAAAGATATTAAAAATATAAAGCTTTGATTTACTATAATTATTAATAAAAATTTATATATACAAATAAAATAATAAAATATTAATATTAATAAAAAATAATAGATATATACATATATTATATTTATATTTATATTAAATAATTAAAATATATTATTAAAAAAACTAAAATTTTAAAGATATAAGTGTGGTAATGTTTAGAAAAAAATTCAAAATATTTTAGTATATAACTAATATTCAAGAAAAATTATCCAAAATTAATCCCTCTAGTTTAATTATAATTTTAAACAAAAATGTAAGTTAATGAATGTAGACTTGTAATATAATATTTATAAAGCATAACCTTAAATATACTTAAAAGTCATCTTTCTAGTGAATTAAAAGTTCATTAAATTTCAAGTTGAATATAATTTTTAAAATATAAATAATATTTTTTGATTATTTTAATAACAAAGTATAAGCATTACATATGTAAATAATTATTAAATTTATATAGTACAATTTTAGAAGTTTTGAAGCAAGTAACACAATACTTACAATAGATACACATTACCAAAGGTTCATATTGCTTTAAGATATAGTAATAATATCTTATTGTCTTGTCTTATCTTAATGATCTTAAAGATATTTTGATCCTATCATTAGTTAATATATTAATAGATATAAATTTTAAAAAATGATATATTATTGAATAGAAATAATAAAAAAAAATTAGTGAGTTTTAATAAAAAAGTATAATTATATATAATTGGTAAAAGTTTCTAGTAATGAATCTTAATGATGAATCTCAATAGGCAATTTTTCTAATAAGGATTAGTATAAATTCTAAAAATAAATCTTATCTAATATAGTTATATAATAAAAATATATTGAGTAAAATTTTAAACATTCAACATAATTTATTATTAATCATACATATGTATCTTATATATAAATTAATGCTAAGTAATTATTGTTTAGATTTTTTAAATTTTTATAAAAAGTTTTACAATAGTTTGAGTACAACAATATATTTAAGCAATTAAGAATTTAGTGATTTTTAGACCAAACAAGAAGAAGAATTTTTAAACTTTTTTAATATTTTGTGAAAATTTAGTTTTTATAATTAATTAAATTAAAACTACTTGTGTTTATACAAAACTAAAATTTGAAAGTACACATTGTAAGAAGATATAAATAAAAAAATTATAATTTATTAAAAGAAATAGAAACCTAAAAAAAACCAAAAAATGTGTTAATTCCATTACAAATGCAGTTATTTTTTAAAAAAAATAACTTCTTAACAACTTCTAAAATTAAGTTGGTAATTACCAAAAAAATTAAATCAAATAAAAAATAAATATTGATAAAGTATCTAGTTTTATTATTAATATTTAATATATTATAATAAAAATATATTATCTTTTAAAGATTCAAAATATATTATCAAAAAATCAAACATGTTCTTCAAAAAATCTAAGAATGTAGTTGAATACAACAACTTGACATATCTAATAAATAATAAAATATAAAAGGCTTGTCTTTATCTCTATTCTTTTTAGGTATCATGAGAATACTTAAGAAATTACAAAGTAATAATACCAATAATTTTCATCATTTTAGTGATTGATAGGCATAATTAATAAATTTTCTTATTGAAATATATCAATTTGATGATGTCCATTTGATTACTAAAAACGTTTCTAAAGGGGTCTTTATACCTAAAAGCCCATTTCAAAAGATCATGGTACAAAAGCCATACAAAGGCCTTCTACTTGGTGAAGAAAAACACTATTTAGAAGCCTTAGCCTTAAGAAATTGTTTAAAGTGAGAAGAGACCATAAAATAAATTAAATCATTCTTTTATCATAAATTTAAATTTGTTAATTTAATTTTCATTTCTAACAATTATAACCAAGATTTTTTTTTTAAATCATTTTTAGAAATTTTTTACACATCTTCTTAAATTTTTGTAAAAACCACTTCTTGGAGTAGGCCAGCTACAAATTCCAAGGAATAACACTGTTTATGCCATATAAGAAAAAAAGTGCATTCTACCTCATCTTTTCCTTCTGGGGCTTTTGAATTGATTTTCCCAAGTATAAAGTCAACTAAATAAGACTTTCTAAGTTCAACCAATCAAAGGATATAAAAGTCATAGCCACTTACTTTTCCTAAAGTATAAAGACCTCCTAAAGTCACTAGTAAAAGTAACAACATTGCATATTTTATTTGGACATAATCCATTGTTGATCTAAATACTCTATTTTAATAAAATATAAAAAAATTGTATTCTTTAAATGGTTTGGCAATATCAAAGTAGATTTGTAATCTTATTATTCTAAAACAGAAGACTTCTTTACCAAAGTAATCTAAGTTTCGTTACAGATCCCGGAGCTTTATCCCCAACTCCACATACGAACATGCACGCGGAAGAGAAGAAATCGCAGCAAACACGTACCTCGGTGAACGTCGTCTCTCCGTACCTGGACACGAGAGGAACTCTCAAGAAACAGAACCTAACAGAGCCCAGGTTCAGACCAGAGGCCCACCCTTAGGCTTGGCGCAACTCTCAAGCGACTCGTCAAGCATGTCAATAGAATGAAAAGCACAAATAAGGTCTACATGATGTGTCAAGAAATTGAACTACTCCCCGTATAAGTAGAAAACGACTGACAGGCCTAACATGAATGACATTGAAGAAGCACCCACGCTTGCATTAAATACGAGATTATGTTACATCCCACTAAAGGCTGCCAAAGGTTGCAGGATGTAGCAGCCACTATCGGAGAACAAGTCGTTTTCCAGTACTAGGACTAAGTCCCCTTTCACTCCAATGTAGATACCAATGATAATATATAGTACAAGAATGAGAGCGCACTTGCTCTATCATACAGAAACACATGCCCATCTGCGCCTCCTTGACCAGCACTTTTCAGGATAATGCTCTTCACCCGCCTTGGCGTCCATTGTGTCCGCGAACATTAAAAGATCATTGCCTCTCGTTCCTTTTCACTATCCCGACAACCTTATCAACAGCCTGTGTTCCCTACTATCGCAAAACAGGCCGCTCCACCAGGCTCGAAGAAAACTCCCAGCTCCAACTCAGAGGACTTGCTATGATATACATTCTGATGTGCTGCCTTTAGACAGCACCAGCTAAACCCTATCTAGATCTCAATCTAGTCCCTCACTCCAGCTTCCAAAGCGAAGATCACAATCATGTGCCTTCTGTTGGTAGACTTCTATGCACCGAAATACCATATGAAGTCCTCCTCAAGTAAATGATCTATGGAGGCAGGCCCCATTGGCACAGAGGGCTCAATTCCTATATCAAAAGGAGTGCTAAAGTTGAACTCTGATGGTAGCTCGACACCATGATGATGGTCGAACGTGTGCTCAAAAACCTTACCATCCTTCAGTAAACTGCCCTGATTCTCCAAACTAACATCCGCTACATTTGGACCCTCACCGAAACTCTGTCCAAACATGTTATCATCGGCCACAAGGTCTGTGGTCTCCATCTGTCGCTGCTGATGATTCACCATACAGTTTTCAATTGTTAGAAGGCCGTTATTGATCTCAGACCCGTCAATACCACTGTGTCGCCCGTTTCCAGGATGCATTCCATCAGCCCCGTACAAACTAGCAAACAAATCATGGATTGGTTGGCGATCGCCATTACCACCTTGCATGTTTTGCATATTTGGCATTGAAGACATATTTTGAACGGGTACAGGAAGTGTGATAGGAGCGTAGCTTGCCCCCGCATGTGCCACTCCCACGTGACTACCAGCCATTCCTCCGAATTGGTAAATTCCATTACCACTCAGCCCCTGTGTCTGCGGATTCCCAGAGTACATGCTATTGTTTCCGGAAGCAGGGGCAACAGGCCTAAACATGCACGACGATTGGTGCATGTTGCGAAGCTCTCGATCCACAAATGCATTCCGCCATTCGCTATGCTTGCAATTTGTATAGGGGCACATATAAACCCGCTGCTCCATACTTTGAGCTTCGCCAGATGACCTTTTCTTCCTCCCATCATCCACCACATCCCCATCTTGCAATTTAATCGATGACTTATCATAGACCGAGTCCAAGGAATCAGAATCCCTGTCTGCGCCACCCTTGGCCGCAGAAAAGGCAGGTCGGCTGCCCGCAAAAGGCTCGTAATCATCCGTTTCCACATGCTGACCTTCGTCATTCCCGGAGAGACCCGCAGGAGAGTCATTTACTCCATCAACGTCAAACTCATTTGAACTGTTCCCGGCAAGACCACCACCATTTTGATGCCCAGGTGTACCTACGCTACCTCCTGCCCCGCTCTGCTGCCGAGCAAGCCCTTCCTCCTGGTTTAACACCGACAGCCATGTGGCACTTTCCTTGGCGGTCATCTTATCCTGTAAGCACTTCGACTGTCGAACAAGCTTGCGAATCTTCGCAATGTCCGGAGACATGTGCTTGATGACGGCAGTAAGAACACCAACTTTCCAGGCCTTCTTCAGGTCATGGGGCTTTTTATATGGTGGCGCTCCTTGCCCCTTCGGCAATCCTAGCTGAGGCCACCATTCCTCCTCCCCGGATGGCCACCACGGCGGTGGCACACCCTTTTCCAAAGGATACCTCCGTTGAGGAGGGTCACAATGTTGCATCAGTGCACTCAGCAACGAACCTAGCGTCGTATCCTGAAGCTCCTGCAAAGTGTGAGGAGTAGGAGCTGTGCTGACGTTACCTTTGGGCTTACCCGGCAGAGCATGATCTGCCTGGTACTTGGCGATCGCAGCAGGCCCATTCCGATCAAATCTCACCTTCTCTTTCCACCAAGCACGAATGTTGTCCGACGCTCCACTCACAGGCTTTCCCTTTTCCGGGATAATCCCGTAAACGAATCCCTGCGCCTGACAAACCTCCATCATCTTCAACATATACTTGAGAATTCCGTCTTGCGCCCGACTCATCTTCTTCCGCCTAGCCTGCTCCTGGCTCTGCTTGTGCTGCTTCGTCATCACTCCCCCTCTCTCGCCACCTCCAACACCTCCGTCCCTCCCATCGCCACCTACCCCGCCCCGCATCTCCCTATCCTTTCGAAGCTCTTTGATCCTCTTCAACCGTATCTTGTCGCGCCACATCCTCTTCTCCAACTCATCAACGTCCATCTCCTCGTCGCTCGTCTCCTCACCGTCCTGCATCATCAGCCCCTCCCCGTCGTCGTTCTCCGACATGAAATCCCCCACCTCCATCATCCCCCCGTATTCTACCTCCTCTCCCCGCTCCATCTCTCTCAACCCTCCTTCCGACTCACCACTCCTCTGCCCTCCGCCCTCCTCCTCCCTCCTGCTGCTGCTGCTACTCCTCACCTCACAATGAAACCCCAACCCCAGACCTCGCTGCCCTGGATCACCACAATAACCCGGCCCACCTCCATGTCCCGCAATGCCTAGGGTTTCACCAAGAGAGCGGGGACATGGCGCTCAACAAAGCTACACCGAAGCACCTTGCAGCATCTGAAGCAGCCGCAGCACACTGAACAAACAAACCATTCACCCCGGCCACACAAGCACTGACCACCTCTCTCCTCCTCTACAGCCCTCCTGGATCAGGGAACTCCCGCTCCCGCACGTTCCTCTCCCGTTCCCTCCGTTCCAATTCCCCAAGCAAGGGGAGCGAGCAGAGAGATCCGGCGCGACGGGCAGGTGGGCGACAGCCTGTGGGAAAATGACGAGAGAGGCTGCAGCGTTGGAGTGGGCGAAGGAGGGCGCAGGTGCGAGGGGGCTTCATGAGAGCTGCTGGCTTTCGCTCTCCCTGTGTTCCTTGCTGGTGGTAGTGGTGGGTGGTGGTACTCCTCGTCCCTCCACCACTGTACCACCTCATCCCCATCCCACCCCACCTCCCCTTCCAGGCCTTGCCCCCCTTGCTCCCTTTTCATACTCCTATCCCATCCTTTTCTATCCTTCCCTAATTAGTGCTTCTATTATTCACGTGTTTACTATCTGGAAGATTTTTTTTGACGTGTTTTCCATAGCATACTATATATACATTTATGGTCCTTTTTATGCATACCAGATAAGTTTTGTAATGTGTGTACTTAATGGTGGTTTAATGTTTTTTTATTTTTTTATTCCAGACCTATGCAGATTTTAAGTAATTTGTTTATTTTTCTAACTGGATATCATAATGTTTATATTTATTCAAGGAAAATATTTTGATTGATGAATAGAAGTATTGACATTCCCAAGATATTGAAATTTATAAAGATTTGGAATCAAATTCCCACTATTTTTATTTTGATAAACTAACCATCATCAATAAATAAAAATATATATATAAATATATATATATATATATATATATATGGAGAGAGAGAGCTTTGTATCACACTATATATAGTATATTTATTTTACATTTTTTACTTTGATGAATATATAAGGGTTTTGAATAATCAAAATTATCAATGAAACTTCAATGTTAAAATGAATAAATAAACAAATAAATGACCAAGTCACTAAACTTTGAGCATGAATGATAATGCAGAAAAATAATAATACTGATGTTTTTTATTTATTTTTTAGATATAAAATAATATGGTAAAAAATTTCTAAGTATAAAAACTATTTTTTGGTTAAATAAGAGTTAAGAAAAACTTTACACATTGCAATGCTATGAATCATTAAATTTGGTTTCCTAATTGGGTGTAATAATAGTTTTAAAATGCATGATGTTTTATTGACTTAGTAAAAAGTATAATATATATATATATATATATATATATATAAGAAATTGATATTTTTACTCGTTGGACAATACTTGAGAAGTCCAACATCCTTGGCCAAGTAGTTCCACGCCCTTGAGCTAATACTCACATGGCTCAAATTTGATCACAAAGTAGGTGCCAAGTTGTTGGAAATTAACCATGCTCCTTGGAAATGGTTGACCTAATAAACAATGGCGAGCAGTTTTGCATTGGTGAACTTCTCATGTAGATATGTTTGGCTCGACTTGAAGATGACTTGAAGATGTTACTTCATTCAATCACAACTAATAGCCAAGACCATGCATTTGTAACAACCATAGCATGTTGGAGAGTATAGAACCAATTGGCCAAAAGACATTGGACTTCTCAAGCACTGTCCTATGGATGGAAATAGTAAAAGTGTGGGTGGAAATATCAATTCCCTATGTATGTATTCAAATATCCTCAATTATAATTATAAATATGAAGCTTTAACATTGTTTTCTTGTAAATTCAACAAAAATTGTATTAATTTAAAAAAAAAAATGATGTGTTCTTTGTAACATAGGAATATATAATTGATTCATCTCCAAAATTGATTTCCCATAACAGCATTTACACATGCATGATTGAATCATGAGAGTTTCAGAAAATTAATCAGTATTCTTGTATTATTTCATAAATAAATTTCTTACTTGTTAAACTTTGATTCACATGAAAAGTTTTAATTTGATTTTAATGTAAAACTGTGCTTTTCTATTTTTATTTCTCAGTATTTTTATTTATTTATTTATTCATTTCAATGCAAATGAAACTGATTGAAATAGACATTTATTTAAAATATTGTCTCATTTGAAGTTGTTTACTTTTGTGTATTTAAATGTTATTTCATTTGAACCCTAATTTGTATGTGAAAATGAAATAGCAAAGAAGTTAGATTCGGAATATAAAGGAATTATTATATTGGATCCTAATTAATATAATATTCATAAAACATTTATATACAAGGCCAGCAAAGAGTTACTCTAATCATCCCTATGATGCCATTTATCATCCATGACCCAACAGCGGCATTCATCACGTCCGTCTGAGTGAATGTACGTGGAGCACCCATCCACGAGAACCCCTACAACCATCCAGCTAACATTGCACTACATTTATCCTCAGAGGCCCTTAAATCTTCCCTGAACCCTGAAGCTCCACATCATTCAAAACTAGAAGCTCGGCTTCATGTCGCCGCAAATTCTGAAGCATTGATGAGCATCGTCACTCATTCGACCCCAAGTGAGGCCAACTGTAGCCCTGACTGCGCCGTAGAACTGACACCTTGACGAGGTGATTTCATTGAGAAATCTGTTGCTCCATCATTTGTCTGAATTGAGGAAGAACCATGAATTTTAAGCTTAATAATCACATTTCAGAAAGGATGCGCAGGCACTGCTGTTGGTTGGAAATCGCGTAATCTGTCGTGGATTTGGAAAAGTCTGATTCCGCCACTCTGCGATGGAAGAATGGCAAGAGTGTGATCCGAGTTGAAGCGTTGGCTGGCGGAACTCGAAAGTGTTGAACGCCGACGAGGATGGGTGGAGAAATCTCTTGAATTTGCACACGCAACAAATGTGGCACCACTTTTCATTCAAGGGCGTCGGTGAGTGCATTTAAGTTTAGTACTGATGAGATGGTGATTGCTACAGGAGTTGGGAAATTGGTGCAGCTGTGGATTGCGCCAGGGTTTTCGAGAGTTTTGCTTCGTTTGAGCGTGTGAAGACGCTTACAGGCTGCTATGATACGGTGACATGTATGGAATGTACCGGAATGGTGCTCCGGTAGCTGCTGGTTAGTGGCTGACTCTAAGGACTTGACGGCAAGACTTTCTTCGTCGGACAGGTTGGTTGAGCTGCGAGCTGTGTCTCGTAGTGGCCACCGAGATGTACTGGTGTGGAGATATGTGGTTAAAGAGAACGTTAACTTCGGAGTGGGAGATGAGGTGTGCAAGAAATGATGGAAACTAGTGTGAATGCTACGACTGGGAAGTGGATGATAAGCTGAGAGTAGACTCTGCAAGCAAACTGCGAAGCCAACCACATGTGAATATCGCCCAGGCCTATGAGCTACGGAGTAGGTTTCTCAACAGGAACTTTTGTTACATATCAGCTTCCGGCCTTCACATGCCTGTACCTATTGCGCATGTCGAGAAGGGAGACATTTACTGTAGCGTTTAATGGTACAGAAAACTGAATTACATTGGAGTGTGGAAGCTTGGGCCAGCTGGGTATCTGGGAGTGGTGTACCAAGTCGCAAAGTTTTGAAGCAGGAAGGGCATTATTTCGATATGGATTGCAGGAGTTCTCTCTCAACTGCCAGTATTTTGCAAGTGGAGCAGATGATCACAAGCCAAAGGTTTGTGGAAAATTCACTAGTCTCTGGGATACTTCAAATTGCGTTATTTTATGGTTTACGGTGCACATTTGAACAATGAGTATTTGTTTGAACTCTATGTCAAGTTCGATTAGTATAATATACATTGAACGAGACGATTGTCTACAGTTCCAGGTTTTGATGGTACTTGTGAAGAGGTTGACATAGTTGGAAGGTATCTGAGTTTGTCATACATGATATACGATGTGTAGAGGTTAGAGCGCGCGCTGTCTGGAAGAAGGTAACTTACAGTCTCCTGATGTCTTCACTCGTGTTTAGCTATGGATCATGTCCTGGGATCCTTCTTCATGACCTTCACCGAGCATACAGGTTGCATTACAGCAGTGTTTTTTCTTCCTGCAAATTATGTGGTGGTAAGTGCCTCTCTAGATGCAACTGTTCGGGCATTCGACTTGGTACGTTACCGAAAGTGCAGGATGTTTTCTTCTCCAACGTTAACACAATTTATTTTCACGAGCAGTAGATCAGAGTGGCGTGAGTCTTTGCACAGGGGCGCTTAGATGGTTTCCAGGTATTGCACCTCCTAGTGACAATGTAGACTCCTATATGTTGTTTCTTTGGTGAAACACGACACTGGTTGTACTTGACCTAATGTGGATATCATGACGGTTCTTACAGCCTTGTCGTTATTTGCAACGTCGTATTTTCTGTACTATTTTCTTTGGGAGAGTGTGCGTCCATAGACACCGCGGTTGCAGGTAATTCATGTCTCTCTCTGTTTTCATTATGCCCACGATATTTTCATGGTAACTAGTGTGTATGAGCTCTTGTTTCGGAGTCCTTTCGTGTCAGGTCGGTGAAAACAGGAAGGCTGCTGGATGGTCTGTACGGGTATGAAGGCCCTGTCCGCTGCTCATGCTTCTCTCCTACCTCTGCAAGTCACATCTTGCATGAGCATGTTCATTTGGAGAATATAATGAACTTGAAATTTAGCTGCACTAACCTAAATCGCTCGCAACGTGCTGCAAATTACTTCAATACTGGTTTTCTTATTTCGTGCGGAATGTTGCCTTCTGCTACATTTCTTAGCACTTTGAGTTCTGTATCTTCACTTTGATTCCTTCGTGGGTGTGAAAGTGACATACAAATCAGTCTTATTCTTGCTCTTGTTTTCCAATACATGTATTAAACATTGTTTGGGCTTTTTAGTGGTATGTGGTCACTGGTGTTGTAGCCACATAGTCACCTTTCAATATCTCCCGTCACTCGTTGAAGATGATTGCTAACATGGACATACTCTACGTTACTGTTGCTAGGAAGTGCTGGCATCATCAACTTGGGATAGGATAGTGAAGCTTTGGGATGGTTTTGAAGGAAAATGCAAAGTTGAAACCTTCACCCACAACCATGATATGCTTGCAGTTGTTTTTTGTCCGGATAGTAAACGAATTGCCTGTACTAAAGCTGATGGTCACATTCACGTCTGGGATACTATTCAGGGTGTTGAAGTAGCCAGTGTTGCTGGCAGAGGAGACAACAAAGGTGATCGACTCATGGGTGACGGTAGAACAAAGGAAAATTCCAGCGCAGGAAAATCCTTCATTAGTTTGAGTAATTTTGTTTATGGTTACCGTATCTTTGCCGGAGATTGTAGTAAAGACATCTATACGCTCAACGTAGCAGAGCAAGTTGGTTTTATCTTTTCTGCCTTGGGGGTGTTGGGGTAATATATATATATATATATATATATCTTTAGATATGTATATTGTGGTATGTATTCCCGTGTCTGATTTTGGTTATAAACTGTTTGAGTTATGACCACGTCTTCACAGAAGTCCAGTGGTGTATAGTTATGCTTAGTACGTGTGCTCAACTCCTTAATCTTGTTGCACACAATTTGTAATGCTCCAGAAGTCAAAGCTCCACACTGGTGCTGTTCTGATGGCTCTTCGTCTCTATGAGCCTTTGCTGATCGACAAGAAAGTAGATTCTGTGCTTCCAGAAGAGATTACGGCTCTTGTCGCCTCAACTGGTCAATTACTTGAGTGACTATGTGCTCAGGTTTCGATAATACACGGTGAATTCGGTTCATGTGAAGTTCTTGCTTCTATGAAATCAGATCATGTGTAACTTAGTGCATCATGTTTCTCAGCCCATAAGATTCAACTTATTGCTAGAGTTTTGTTGATTGTTGGCGTTAGTCCAGGAGGATTCTATAGAGGAAACCTTTAGAAGAAATCCACTTGGGCCAATGAAGAAAGGGTGATTCAAGTACTGATTGATGATCTCAATCAATCAATGAATGTGGATTTGCATTCATTGGGCGGTAAGAATATATCTCTAAAGAATTTGGAATTTGTAAATAATAAGTGGACTTATTTTTGCTTGCCATCATGAGTTTTACCTTTATCCATGTCCAAATTGTCTTACATTATTACTTCATGAAAGCAACCTTAAAGGCAGTTTTTGGTAAAGGCTTTGATTTTTTGGCCCATCATTGTTGTTTCCATTTGAATTTTTTTCAACAAATTGCAGCTACAACACGTGGCTAGATTCTAAAACCACATCAAGTACATATATTATTAATATTGTAAACTTTTTAGAATTTTTTAAGGATATTGTTAATATGATATCTTAGATTGTTAAATTAATACCCCCCCTCCAAAATCCGGTCAAAGTTATGCATGATGGGCAAATTAATGTAGGTACTCTTAAACTAACAAAAACCTCTTTGGGTTTTATGTATTAACATTTACTGCAAAACTGCTCTTTGATAGAGCTTGCATTTTAAAAGGAAGAGATGATTTTGGAGGGCCCTGGTAAATATGTTAAAAAGAGCAAAGGAACAAATTAGGTATAAGGAAGTGAACAACATTGGCAATAACTATTGAATATCTTAGTGAGGAGGCAAGGATTAGTAGAAATTAATTGTAAAGACATATTATAGATATAAAAAAAATAACTATGGATTTTAAGACGGTGTCGTATGGCGTGAATTTGTATTTGGGAATATATTGGGTACCTGGCTGTGAAGAATTTACTTGAAGCTTGTTGGCAAGAGTCCAATAAGTGGTTTGTCCTTAATAAAAAAGACAAATAATACAAAGATATTACAAAAGATAATTTTTATTGATAAAACCTTTTGCATTTAAGTAGGTTTATACAAAAAGGTTCAAATTGCCACAAAACCTTTTAAAACCTTATTCACCCGCAAGGACTTATTTCTTTCCAAACTTTAGAGTTGAATAACTCTTGATCCAACAGTTCAATTTCTATAAATTTTTCTTCAAAGATTAGATAATCTTCTTAAGTTTTATTATAAGAAAGAATTGACTATAAATTCACTTCCAATCATTTGATATATTAAAAACCCTAGCAAGTACTTAAAACCCTTCCTCACAGACACCTGAGCACTATTTTTTTTATATCTCACAATTCCAAAATCTTAATATCACAAAAATTTTGTATATATTCTTGTGACATAAAAATATATACTCCTAAAAATTTTGAGCCAAAAATCTATCAAATTGCTTAAGATATAGCTCAAAATATAACTACTAGTCAAGTAGGGTCACTTACTACCCTTAGCTTACAAGCGTTGACTTCAACTCCAAATATCTCTTTCATTCTAGCCTAGATTTTATTGAGCCATATGTGAAAAGTATAGCGAAAAAAGTGTTCTTTCCAATTCTAATTGCTGATCCTCTAATGCTCTCTGTATGCGCATGTTATACTCAAATGAAAGATAGTAGGTACAATTTTGATACCTTAACTTTGAGAGCTTATATCTCTTTCATAAAAGGTCAAAATTACACAAAATTTGTACCAAAATCATATCCAAAAATCCAAACATTCTAACCTTAGCCTCTGATGTTTGACTCCTCTCAAAAAAACAAACCCTAATTCCTAATAAACCCTCAGGCAACCTCGTTGAAGTTCATTGGACATGATTTTTGACCATTAGGAATAGAGACTTCTATCATCCTTCTCCATTCATTCACATGGATGCCCTAACTATCCCCTTTCGTACTAAAAACACCTTTCTAATCCTTTTTCTTCTAAGATTTACATAATATGTATTCTAAACACCAAATAAAAGAAGCAAATAAGATCTTAAGGATCACCAATGTCTAACAAAAGTGACTTAAGATATATAAAAGTTATTATCAATATAAATCAACCTCAAAATTACTATCAAAAAGAAAATAAGGTTGTATAAATCTCATTAATAGCCCTATTAAACGGATTCCTTCTAAGCTAACAACCTAATTACATCTTGTAATCAATAAAATCCATTGATATGGTTTTCACTTAATTTTATAATAAATTATATATTAAATATATATGTACAATTTTTTCACATGGTAGCCAAACCACAACATGACAATGGGAGGTGTCCAAAGATTGTTGGAGGGTATCAATTTAACAACTCTAAGGTGTTGCATTAATAATATCTTTTTTTTTATTCCAATGTATAAGAATGATCTACTTCTTCTTGACCAATTTATATATATTATAATTTTATAATTTTATATTCTATTAGTATCATAATCAATACTTGTGATATATTAGCTCTTCTAAGATGTATCTTGGTAATAAGAAAAAAAAAGACTACATGTTTTAAAGTTATTGTTAGTTGAAATCAAGTTGTTGATGCTTAGTAAAAAAATAATAAGATGTAAAAGAGGTACTTTTGATTCAAAAGTAAAAAATTTGCAATACATTGTAATCTTCAAAGATCTCAACTTTGGACTAGTGTTAATATCTTTGGATTCAATTTTGTCTAGATTTTTTGTCAATATATTTTCTTTGCAAAAAATACTTAAAGATTTGGTGAAGGAATTGATAATCTTTTTTACTCTAAAAATATTAGAATTTAAAGATACATTTCATTTTTTAGGAGAATGCCAAATTGGATTTTGTATAAATTTGATAGTTTTATTTTTATTTTTATATTTTAAATTTTATTTCTTTTTATATCTTTTTAATTTTATATATATATATATATATATATATAAAATTATAAATAAATAAATAAATAAATATAAAATATATATATATATATTAATATTAATATATAATATGTTTATTTCTTAATAAAATTTAAGAATAAAATGTTATATTGAGTATTAAGATTTTGAATTTTTTTATTGTTTCTTATTACTATCTATTTAATAATTCATAATTATTATTTTTTATTTCAATTTAAATATTCTTACATTTAGAATCGAATTTGTACCAATTATATTCTTAATTCTTTCTCAATAAAAATTCACAAGTTTCAAGTATTATTTTAAGATGTTTCTTATATTTTTAGAATTACTGTAATTTATAGAATAGAGATGTATAACATTGGTCATAAATTAAAATAATTTTATTTAAAAATTATATGTATATATATATATATATATATATATATATATATATGTATATTTTAAAAATTATTAAAATATATCTTTAATCTTATTATATACTACAAAAGTAAAAGAAAAAACATCTATTCTATAATATTTTTTATAAGAATTATTTAGAAGTAATTGGCACAAATAAAAAGCACATTAAATTTTTTTTTATTGTTTTAGTATAAAATTCTTATTTCATCTTCTTCGATGTTATAATCTAAATATCTACTATATATTTTAAAAATATATAGTAGTATTATCTAATTTTTATTTAAAATATATTTGTATAAAATTTTTAAATAATGTAAATCTTATATTAAATTTTCTTTGATTTGCATATTTGATATTTTTAATTTGATTAGAGTTTAAAAAGATCTAAATATTAAGATCTTTATATTGTATGAGAAATTATTCTAATATCCAATAATATAATAATATACAAATAAAAAATTAATATAGCTTAATTTTGATTTTTTTCTTTGATTTATTATTAATTTCAAATAAATATTCTTAGATTTCTTTAAGATGGTAAAATTCATATTTCTCTATCACATAATGAATTATGGTTTCTTTATACTTAATTTGTTTTTTTGGTCTTCTTTGAGTAATTAATATGTTCCAATCTAGACATATAAATTGCCAACATTAATTTTTATATTAGATTTTAATTTTAATTTTTTTTAAAACAATAGTATAGCAATTAAAAATATTATAATATGTTTGATGGTAGTTTGAGCTCAATATAATATCTATTATTATTTGAAATTAGAATAGCACAAATATATATTATTCTATGAGTGGTGATGGTTATAATTGGTTATAATAACATAGGTGTTTGATTTCACTTGTCAATAAAATTATAATCAAGTTTAAATAACAAAATTATTAACACTAATTATCGTTAATCTAAGATCATGCTTCTTAAGAGAAATTGTATCTACTAGTAGATAATTGCGAATTGACTACCTTTGAATTAATATTATGTGTTATATAAGTATTTCTTTAATATATAAGATTATTAATATTTTTTATAGAAAAGATAATAAAACATATTATTATTGCTTTAAATATTTATAAATAATGATGAAAGATTTTTTTATTTTTTATTTTTTTTATTATTTTATTGATCAATTTCAATTTCAATTTCAAATTGATCAATTTTAATTTTAATTTCAATTTAAAACTTGTTAAAAGTACTTTTAACAAGTTTTAATAACAATTATAAAATTTTAAGCAATAGACCACACCACAAAAAAAAAAAAAAAAAAAAAAAAAAAAAAAACTACTACAAATTTGTTTTGCAAAAAAATTGTTAAATTGTAACAAAAGAATCTAAAAGTAATATACTAAATAAGAACTTTGATGTCAAAAAAAGTTTTAAAGAATTATTTATTGAATTCAATTGTATTTTAGCTATTCTATCTTTTAAGCTATTCTAATGGATTTAGTTTAAAAGAATTTGTGATTTTTTTATTTATTTATTACCAATACATTGACTTTATTTGAATCTTTGTTGAAAAGAATTTTTTTAGTTCTTAGCAATTATAGTTAATCTATGATATAATTTTAAATTAAAAAAAATTAGACATATTATTAAAAATATTGTTGAAAAAAAAATTACTTAATTCACAACTATCAAGATATCATTTTTGTGACTGTTGCTTTATTTTAACAATTTTTATGCATCTTGATAGGAAAAAAAAAAAAAAAAAAAAAAAAATTCTACTATCCAATATTAATCCAATTTTAAGAATAATGTGAAAGATTTGTTTTTTACAATATCAAATATTAAAATTTAAAGTGAATTTATTGAATATTGATATATATATATATATATATATATATATTAGATGCAATCACACTTATTAAATTATAACATCAACACTATTTATAAATACAAGTAATTATATGTAAGATTAAGATTATTTAATAAAATTTGACATATTTAAATTTAAATTTCATTATATAAGAAGAAGAATTTAATTAAAAATTTAAAAGACTATCTATGTATTGCAATGAATTAAACCATATTGCACAATATTACTCTAATAAGGAAAAAAATCAATGCTTCAAATACAATTTTATTTAGTTCTAATATTTTTTCAAAAATTATAATTTTCTATGACAGCAAAAATTGTATTGGTAAACACTACTAACTTATAAGAATAAGAATAATTTCTTTTAAAGTAAAACAAATCACTTCAAGACAAATTGAAAGAATTTAGCTCATATTATAATAAATGTGTAAGAACTAAAATTCCAAGACAACAACCATATGATTTGTTTTAATAACTTTTTATTTTAAAAGGACTCTAGTCATTATAATTAATAAATCATATTATAATATTTAATAATAAAATTTTAATAGTAAACGTTGAAGTTTAGTAATTTTTTATTTTTCACCAAAATGGTTGAATTTATCTTATCCAATAAGATAACTATAATAATAAAAAAAATTTATCCAAAATCAATTATAATCAATGCTTATGTATTTACAAACCTCTTAAGAAATATTAGAGTAGACCAAAGATCTCAATATATATCAAATTTTTGGAAAAGATTGTTTTAAATTACAAACATTGAATTTAATTGGTTATTAAAAATCATCCATAAATTAAAAAATTAAACTAAATATATCAATAAGTTTTTAAAACTTTATTATTATTACAATAAAAATTATAATCTAAATAATTATATAAATTTATAATTATTAATAAAAATAGTTATTTTTTATTATAAATAATATTTTAAAAATATATCTTTTTTAATCAAAGATATTATAAATCTAACCAAATATATATATATATATATATATATATATATATATATGTATAATTTTTTATTATATAAAAAGAATTTTTATTTTATTTACAAGAATGTTAGAATTAATACAAAATTCATAAAAATAAATACCAAAAATCTCAATTGGAATTTAAAGTAGAAAATTAAGAATAATTTCCTTATAAAGTTTTATAAAAAAATTATTAAATATAGAAGTTGAATTATCAAAGAATCTTATTTGTTTACAATAATTTACTAAATAAATCTTATTTTGAGTAATTTTGATATCAAAATCTTTAAAAAGATGCATGAGTCTTAATTATGCTAATACAAGAGGATAGCATTGATCCTAACAAATGAATTTTTAATTTTTGTAGATATTTTTAAATTTTAAATTTAATCTAAAAAATTAGAATTAATTTAATAATATTAAATATTTAAAACTATAGTTATTGGTTAAATGAGTTTGTAAATCTATTGAATAGAAATAAAATACAAATCTTTGATGTTTTATAGGTCTAAAAAGATAAAATATTAAAACTTTATTTAAGACTTGTTGTTAGCAAAGGATGTGATATTATAAACATACAATAAATTGTGGTCTTAAATATCTCCTAGATATTAGGAATATTTTTTTTTATAAATATTTAAAAGCTTCTATATTTTTTTAAATTAATTAATTAATTAATTAAAAATATTGTAAAAACCTTTTGTGATTTTCTAAAAACTTGTATAGTATTTTTTACTCATTTAAATGTTACAGTCATAAGATTTACTCCACTAATTACCTAAATAATATAGACCAATAGAAATAGGTAAAATAAGTTGATTTGATAATATCTGATAGAATAGCTTCCTAAAAGCTTCATAGACGCGGAATCACCTTTATACATGTCTATAGGTGATTGGTAGGTTAGAAACTTGATCAACAAGCTAGCCACATGGCGCACATATTGGTAGCTTATGGAACAAGCCAAGTATGTGGCGTACATGTGGAAAACTTGTCATGCAAGTTTGACACATGTCTTGCAAATTAGACATGTGTATGAGGTCCTATAGAATACCGCCATGTAGCTCTTAGTTAGATAGTATTTATAGAGCCAAGAGTGAAGTCTTTTTCACTCTTATCAAATCCTTTCTTGATCCTAGTCTAGTTTCAAGAGTCTTCATGTTTCCAGTCTTTGGCAATAGCCACTCCAATTTCTCTTTGAATATACATACTTTCTTATTTCTATTTTGTGACTTTTCTTTGATACATGTTTCATTAGATTATACTTTTTTTTCTAATTTATGTCCTTGATAGATTGACAAGAGTACACATATAGTATCAGAGCTTTGTCTTTTCTTGATTAAGAGTAGATTATCCTTTTCTCTTGATAAGACATAAGCATTTTAGAAGTTGTGGAATATCCACTTCTAAACTGATATTGTTTCTAGAATTTTTCTTTTTGAGTGTGTTATTCTGCATTTCTTGAAGTGAGAGTAGATACCTTCTTTCCTATTGTATTATCATGGCAGAGCTTGCGAAAATGAAGAGTGCAATGGCACAAATGCTAGAACAAATGACAGAGCTAATGCTTGTAATGCATCAACAGAGTTTACCACCACAAGGAGCAACAAGATTAACAGGAAGTGAAGATATAGAGATGGTTGAAGCTACGTCAATATCTACACCAAATCATACTACCTCACCTATGATGGAGCATTGTTCAAACATTAGACAACCAAAAATTAGTTTGTCAGAGAAGTTTGATGGCACAAGATCTAAGTTTCAAGGATTCGTCAATCAAGTACAATTGGTGATTGAACTTCAACTTAAAAATTATCCTACACAAGGATCTCAAGTTAGATTTATTGGAATGTTATTTTTGGGATCTGCTTTATCATGGTTTTCATCTTTTCTTGAAAGATGTGATTCAATATTGGATAATTTGAAGGCATTTTTAGCAAAATTTTGATCTATGTATGGAAAATATGATACAATCCATGTTGCCACCAACAAGATTTGCATCCTATGACAAAACAATCGATCAGTGTCATTATATGCTTTATAATTTTGACAACTAGCAACTGATATCAAGTGGGATGATGTTGCACTCATCAGCCAATTTCTCTACGGGTTACAATATGAGGTAAAAAAATTAATGCTCAATTTATCCGATCCTCAAACATTGAGTCAAACAATTGATTTTGCTCTGAAGTGTGACAATCGGCTTTTTGAGTTTCGCTCCGAGAGTCGTACAAGAGAGTCTCAACATTATTATTCAATGGCAATATCAACGTCCTCACAAAATGTACATTCGAAAGTAAAAGACATGCAAATTGATGCGGTACATTTTAAACCTCTTACTGAACAAGAAAAGATTTGGGGTCGTCAAGGAGGATTATGTTAATATTGTGGAGAACCTAAACACACTGCTCAACATTGTCCGAAGAAACGATACAACTACAAAATGAAGAGTACGGCTGTCAGAAAAGACAACATGTTGGAAAATGAATTTGTCGAGCTACAATAGGGACTGTGCAGCTGGAACCTTGTACAATTCCTAGTAAAGGTCCTATTGTCTCCTCAGAACCCTCTCCTTGTTTTATAATAGATGTATATTTAGGACCAAAAAACTATAGAGCCTTTGCCTTATTAGAATCAAGAGCTTCAACATACTTTCTAGATGAACAATTTGTTAAGAATCGTAAAATATTTTTAGTACGAAAAACTAAATCTATACATGTAGAAGTCATAGATGGTCATCCATTGTCTTCTACAGATGTCACTCATAAAATCTATCTTATAAAAATAATAATAGATGGTCATAATAGCTACGTAATCTTTAACATAATTAAATCCCCGTCTAATCCAGTTATTTTAGGTTTATCATGGCTAGAAAAATATAACCCTCAAATAGATTGGAATTCTCATAGACTTGATTTTTCTTAGAATGTTATTAAATATTCTGTCGACCAAATAAAAAGCTATAAGTCTATTATAGTAAAATCCATACTTATAGGTACAAAAACTTTTATACACATAGCAAAAGAAGGATCAACTTTTGTTATTTAAGCCACACCCGTTTCTAATAGTGGAAAGACTTTAAGTAGCATTCCAAGCCAATATCTAGATTATCAGGATATTTTTGAGAAAAAAAAATGTAGTTATTCTTCCAAAGCATCGTCCACATGATTATTCAATCGACTTCAAGGAAGGAACTCAGCCACCATTTGGACCAATTTATAATTTATCAGAAGATGAATTGGTTGAATTCAAGGTATATATTGACAAGAATTTGGCCAAGAATTTCATACGCCATTCTAAATTTCCAGCAGGAGCTCCAATTCTATTTGTGAAGAAAAAAGATAGATCATTGCGAATGTGTGTTGACTATCAAGGACTCAACAAGATCACAATCAAGAACAGATATCCATAAGCTTTGATATTAAGACTCCTTGACCAATTTAGTCAAGCTAAGATCTATACAAAAATAGATCTAAAAGGAGCATATAATCTAATATGTATCAAAGAAGGAGATGAATGAAAAATTGCATTTCGAACCAGGTACGGATATTTTGAATATAATGTCATATCTTTTAGACTTACGAATGCACCAGCTGCTTTTCAACATCTCATGAATCATGTTTTTTGTGAGTTTTTAGACAATTTTGTCATCTGCTATCTAGACAATATTTTGATCCATTCTAAGAACATAGAAGAACATGAAGTACATGTTCGTCAAATATTATAAAAACTTAGAGATGTGGGATTTGTCGCCAAGATGGAAAAGTGTGTATTTCATACTATTCAAGTTGATTTCTTAGGATACATCATTTCAAATGATGGTCTCATAATGAATTCTAAAAAAGTCCTAACAATCATAAATTGAAAGATTTCAAAGACGGTGTCGTGTTGTGGTTTGGCTACTATGTAAAAAAAATTGTACATGTATATTTGATGTACAATTTACTACTTAACTAAATGAAAGTCATATTAGTGGATTTTATTGGTTATAGGATGTGATTAGGTTGCTAGTTTAGAAAGGATCTATTAAAAGGATTATTATTAAGGTTTATACAACCTTATTTTCTTTTAGTAGTGACTTTTGAAGTTAATTTTATATGGATAATAACTTGTATATATCTTAAGTCACCTATGTTAGACATTGGTGATCCTTAAGATCTTATTTACTTCTTTTATTTGGTGCTTAAAGCACCAAGTATGTAAATCTTATAAGAAGAAGGGTTAGAAAAGGGTTTTTAGTGTAAAAAGGGTAGTTTGGCCATCCATGTGGATGAATAGAGGTGGATGATAGAAATCTCTATTCTAATTGGCCAAAAATCATGCCCAATGGGCTTCAAGGAGGCTGCCCGAGGGTTTATTAGGAGTTAGGGTTTGTTTTTCGGGGGGAGTCGAACATCAGAGGCTAGGGTCATCAGGTTTAGGTTTTTGGGTATGGTTTAGGTGCAAATCTTGCATGATTTGGACTTTTAATGAAGGAGTTATAGGCACTCAAAGTTAGGGTGTCGATTTTGGACATACTGTCACTCTTTTGGATACATCTCGCGCATACAGAGAGCAATCAAAGATCGGCGACTAGGGTTGGAAAGCGCACTTTCTTGGCTACACTTTTTACGTACAGCTTGATAAAATCCAAGCTAGGGTCAAGGAGATATTGCGAGTTGAAGTCAGTACTTGTAAGCTAAAGGCAGTAAGTGATTCTGCTTAACTAGCGGTTACATTTTGAGCTATATCTTAGTCAATTTGATAGATTTTTGGCTCAAAATTTTCAGGAGTATATATGTTTATGTCACAAGACTATGTGCAAAATTTTTGTGGCATTAGGGTTTTGGGTTTGTGAGATATAGAGAAAATAGTGCTCGGGTGTCTCTGAGCTAGGGTTTTAAGCACCTGCTAGGGGTTTTGAGATATCGAACGATCGGAAGTATATTTGCGGTTGAATTTTTTTCTGGTAAAGCTTAAAGGTGAATTCTACCTTTCCTGAAAGTTTGAAGAAGACTGAACGGCTGGATCAGAAGATATGATTTTCTAAAGTTTGGAAAGAAAAACATCCTTTGCGGGAAAATATATTTTTAAGGGTTTTTGTTGCAAATTTGGACTTTTGTGCATATTAAAGGTGTTTTTGGGAGCCAAGACTTTATGGAGGTGTAAAAGGTGGATGTATAGAGCCATGATATGATTTTGATATATAGATGAATCTTTAAAAGGTTTTTAAGGATTTTCTACATATCATAGAGAAAACTTATGTACAAACCTACTTAAAAATAAGAGGTTTTAATCATACAAAACCTTTTTCTTATATTATCGTGTGTATTTGTCCTTCTTATTAAGGACAAATAACTCATTAGAGTTTAGCCAATAAATATTAAGTAAAATTCTCCACAGCTAGGTACCCGGTGTATTCCTAGATAGAAGTTCACGCCACGCAACAAATTGGTGAACCCGACGTGACACATCTAGGGTGGAGAGTTTGAAGAAATATTTTGGCTTCTATTATGGCTGGAGAACAAAGAAGTGGTAGTGGGAATTGCAGTGGGGCATCACCAATGCAGCTTGATCCTGCTACAACTCAAATGTTTCAAGCATTTACTCTTTATATGCAGCAACAACAAGCAGTGGAGCGTAAGGAGGCTATGGCTACTAAAGCTTTACAATCTGTTGTTGGTATATTGGATCAGTTTGATGGGAAAAATATTTCCAAGTATTTGAAATATTATTCTCGAGAGATGGAGCTCAATAAAGTACCGGAGAAGGAAATGATTCTTACTTTTGAGCTTGCAGTTGTATCAGAGCTTCGTGAGCATATAAGGGGGATTATTCAAACTCATGGAACAAAATGGGAGGATTTTGCCCTGCAGCTAAAAGAAGAGTATTCTTTGGAGGATGCTGAAAGGGTAACAAAAAAATCACTTATGGAATGGGTTAATAAATCCAACAAGGGGTTGGTAGCAACAGAGTTATTTCAGGAGTTTGAAAGGCGATTTCTTCAATTGTCTCGGGTTGAGAAACTTACACTTGAAAATGACAAGGTGGAGCTATTTCTCCAATCAGCCAACAATGAATTACAGAGGGAGTTAGAATTATTGTTGGAGGACAATACAGAAGACAATGGACTTACTACTGATTGGAAAAAGGTCTCGGAAGCAGTAGGTATACTTGCTAAGAGAGAATACCGAAGAGGCAAGGTAGTGGTAAGACAAGAAACTAGGCCTCCTCCAATTACAATATCTCGCAGGCAAGTATCAGAACCTGCTATACCAGTAAGTACTATTTCCATTCCTATGTCCACAGTTGTACCACAAAAAGATGCAATTGAGGAGTTAGTGAAAGGAATGAAAGACTTACAAATCAAATTGGCAAAGCTAGAAGAAAAGGGAGGAATATCTGAGATCAAACCTACATCAAAGCAAGGATATATACAACGATGTATTTGGTGCAATAGTATGGAGCATCCTCGCAAAGAATGTGGAGATTTTGCTGATATTCTGCAACAAGGAGTAATTATATGGAAAGATGGAAAGATTGCACTGCGTGACACAGGTGAGTTCCTCAAAACCAACTTTGGAAAAGGAGGGATGAAAAGGATTTTAGAGGATTATTTATCTCAACATACTATGGCATCAGGAAAAGCTACCACTTATGGTATCGAGGTTATAAGGGAGAAGGAAGATGTTTTTGATAAACATGTGGACACGGGGGATTTATGGAATCATGCTATCACCAGCATGAATAAGGGAAAGATATCAAGGCAAGAATTGCTTAATACAGCCACAATAATCAGGAATGCCACAGGATGGGATGATCCTGTAGATACCATGTCGGTGCATCCTTATCTAGCAAAATCCCACCATGAAGCTTTGATGGATATGAAGAGGGGAAGAAATATGTTAGAAGAAAACCTTGAGGGACCAAATAATAAGAAAAGACCCCAAAGAGATGAAGAAAGAACACAAAATAAAGGGGTATCTACACCGCAGGATAGTAGATCAACTGAGAATAGACCATCAAAATCATATTTCGAGGATATACCACTATCAAAAGAGAAATGGGAAGAAAGGATGGAAATGGGTAAAAACAAGGAGAAGGGCAAGCTTGTTGCCTATAAACTGCAATCAGATATTGAGGCAACAACAAATTTGAAAGATGTATTAGAAGAAAGGGTGTTAAATGCTAAAATTGAATTTACACTCCGTGAAATTTTTGGCATTACAAAGAGAGAATTCCATGATGTCATTATTGACACTATCAAAAGAAAAAGGCAATTGATAGGGGAGTCAGCAATGTCTAATGCGCTTGATATAACATTAACAAAAGGAGTTGGAGTTGGCTAAATGTTGTATCAATCAAAAGGATCAATTTTTCTTGGATGAGGATAAGGTTGATGACAAAGGTCCTAGTCACTATTCTAAGAAGCATTGGGCTAGAGCCACCACAGAAACTTTGATGAAGGTGGGAGACTTGACAGATCCAGTAGTTGCTCTTATTGACCATGGATCTGAAATCAATATTATGTCTAAAGACATTTATAAATGTGGGAGGTGGCCTATTAATACTGAACATGGTTGGGTGATCCGAGCAGCAAATAACACACGTGGCGATCTTTATGGTGCTTGTCCAGATGTAAAGGTAAAAATTAGAGATGTATCTACTGAACAAAACTTCTTTGTTCAGAACAATACTTCATATCCAATAATTCTTGGACAACCATATATTGTTGCTGTGAGGATGGAAACCAAAGAATTGGATGATGGATCAGCATGTGCTCGCATCAAAAGCCAAAATGATAAAAGAGCAGTGCAGTTCTTTACTGTATCTGCTAACCATAAGCGCAATAGGGATTGCCTATGGAATGGCTCATTACTAAGGATCAATGAGGAGTTTAAAGATTTTTGAGGGGTGCCACTATAGAGCGAGGATGTAGTGGTACATCAAAAAAAGTACTCTCGCAAGAGAAGGGAAGTACATTTGTATTTTAACTGTAAAACTTCTTAAGAGTGGAGTTGATATGTATACATAGTTTAACAACTTACACAAATGGGAGAAGGAGGTTGAATAATATTTCTGGAGTAATAGTATGACGCCGACTAAAACTTCAACTCTTGTTGGTGCATACCGAAGGATGCACAGGTTTGGAGGGGGTGGATGTCGTGTTGTGGTTCGGCTACTATGTGAAAAAATTGTACATGTATATTTAATGTACAATTTACTACTTAACTAAATGAAAGTCATATCAGTAGATTTTATTGGTTATAGGATATGATTAGATTGATAGTTTAGAAAGGATCTATTAAAAGGATTATAATTAAGATTTATACAACCTTATTTTCCTTTTAGTAGTGACTTTTGAAGTTAATTTTATATTGATAGTAACTTGTATATATCTTAAGTCACCTATGTTAGACGTTGGTGATCCTTAAGATCTTATTTACTTCTTTTATTTGATGCTTAAAGCACCAAGTATGTAAATCTTATAAGAAGAAGGATTAGAAAAGGGTTTTTAGTGTAAAAGGGTAGTTTGGCCATCCATGTGGATTAATAGAGGTAGATGATAGAAATCTCTATTCTAATTGGCCAAAAATCATGCCCAATGGGCTTCAAGGAGGCTGCCCGAAGGCTTATTAGGAGTTAGGGTTTTTTTTTTTTGAGAGAGTCGAACATCAGAGGCTTAGGTCATCAGGTTTAGGTTTTTGGGTATGGTTTAGGTGCAAATCTTGCATGATTTGGACTTTTAATGAAGGAGTTATAGGCGCGCAAAGTTAGGGTGTCGATTTTGGACATACTGTCACTCTTTTGGATATATCTCGCGCATACAGAGAGCAATCAAAGATCGGCGACTAGGGTTGGAAAGCGCACTTTCTTGGCTACACTTTTTACGTACAGCTCGATAAAATCCAAGCTAGGGTCAAGGAGATATTGTGAGTTGAAGTCAGTACTTGTAAGCTAAAGGCAGTAAGTGATTCTGCTTAACTAGCGGTTACATTTTGAGCTATATCTTAGTCAATTTGATAGATTTTTGGCTCAAAATTTTCAGGAGTATATATGTTTATGTCACAAGACTATGTGCAAAATTTTTGTGGCATTAGGGTTTTGAGTTTGTGAGATATAGAGAAAATAGTGCTCGGGTGTCTCTGAGCTAGGGTTTTAAGCACCTGCTAGGGGTTTTAAGATATCAAACGATCGGAAGTATATTTGCGGTTAAATTTTTTTGTGGTGAAGCTTAAAGGTAAATTCTACCTTGCCTAAAAGTTTGAAGAAGACTTAACGGCTGGATCAGAAGATATGATTTTCTAAAGTTTGGGAAGAAAAACATCCTTTGCGGGAAAATATATTTTTAAGGGTTTTGTTGCAAATTTGGACTTTTGTGCATACTAAAGGTGTTTTTGGGAGCCAAGACTTTATGGAGGTGTAAAAGGTGGATGTATAGAGCCATGATATGATTTTGGTATATAGATGAGTCTTTAAAAGGTTTTTAAGGATTTTCTACATATCATAGAAAAAACTTATGTACAAACCTACTTAAAAATAAGAGGTTTTAATCATACAAAACCTTTTTTTATATTATTGTGTGTATTTGTCCTTCTTATTATGGACAAATAACTCATTAGAGTTTAGCCAATAAATATTAAGTAAAATTCTCTACAGCTAGGTACCCGGTGTATTCCTAGATAGAAGTTCACGCCACGCGACAACGGTCCCTATTGTAGCTGGACAAATTCATTTTTCGACATGTTGTCTTCTTTGACAACCGTACTCTTCATTTTGTAGTTGCGATGTTTCTTTAGACAATGTTGAGCAGTGTGCTTAGATTCTCCACAATATAAACATAATCCTTCTTGACAACGACGAATCTTTTCTTGTTCAGTAAGAGGTTTAAAACGTATTGCATCAATTTGCATGTCTTCTACTTTCGAATATATGTTTTGTGAGGATGTTGATGTTGCCATTGAATAATAACATTGAGGCTCCCTTGTATGACTCTCGGATTGAAACTCAAAAAGTCAATTGTCATACTTCACAGCAAAATCAATTGCTTGACTCAATGTCTGAGGATCGGATAAATTGAGCATTAACTTTTTTATCTCATATTGTAATGCGTAGAGAAATTGACTGATGAGTGCAGCATCGTCCTACTTGATGTCGGTCGCTAGTTGTCAAAATTGTGAAGCGTATAATGACACTGATCGATTGCCTTGTCGTAGGATGCGAATCTTGTTGGTTGCAACACGAATTGCATCATGTTTTCCATACATCGATCAAAATTCCGCAAAAAATGCCTCCAAATTATCCAATATTGGATCACGTCGTTCAAGAAAAGATGAAAACCACGATAAGGCAGGACCCGAAAGTAACGTTCCAATAAACCTAACTTGAGATCCTTGCGTAGGATAACTCTGAGGTTGAAGTTCGATCACCAGTTGTACCTGATTGATGAATCCTCGAAACTTAGATCTTGTGCCATCAAACTTCTCAAGCAAACTGATTTTTGGTTCTCTAACGTTTGAACGGTGCTCCATCATCGGTGAGGTAGCATGGTTTGGTGTAGATATTGACGTAGCTCCAACCATCTCTACATCTTCACTTCCTGCTAATCTTGATGCTCTTTGGAGTAGTAAACTGAGTTGATGCATTGCAAGTATTAGTTCTCTCATTTGCTCTTGCATTTGTGCCATTGCACTCTTCATTTCCGCAAGCTCTGCCATGATAATATAATAGAAAGGAAGATGTCTACTCTTACTTCAAGAAATACGGAACACACACTCAAAAGAAAAAAATTCTAGAAACAATATCAATTTAGAAGTGGGTACTCCACAACTTCTAATATGCTTATGTCTTATCAAGAGAAAGGGGTAATCCACTCTTAATCAAGAAAAGACAAAGCTCTGATATTGTATGTGTACTCTTGTCAATCTGTCAAGGACAATAACTGGATGAAGTCAAATAAACAAGTGAGACCTCTCTCAAAGAAATAAATATAAAGAAGTATATATATTAAAAAGAAATTGGAATGGCTAATGCCAAAAGACAAGAAAACTAGAGACCCTTGAACTAGACTGGAAACAAGAAAGGAGTTGACAAGAGTGAAGAAGGCTTCATTCTTGTCTCTATTTATACTATCTACCTAAGAGCTAAGTGGCAACGTTCTATAGGACCTCCAACACGTATCCAATTTACAAGACACGTGTCCAAGTTTTAAGACACGTGTCAAACTTGCAGGGCAAGTTTCCTATATGTTCGCCATGTATTTAGCTTAGTCTTTAAGCTACCAACATGTGCGACATGTGGCTAACTTATTGACCAAGTTTTTAATCTAAAAGTCTACTATGGACACTTATAAAGTCAAAGCAGCGTCTATGAAATTTCTAAGAAGTTTTTCTAAAGATATTATGGAACTAACCTGCTTTTACCTTCTTTTATCTAGTTCTATCTAATCATATAGGTAACTATGTATATGTCCGTGACAAAACCTCAATAATAATCTTTTTAATAGATCCCTTTTAAACTAGCAATCTAATCCCATCTTATAACCAATAAAAATCCATTGATATGGCTCTTATTTAGTTATGTAGTAAATTGTACATTAAATATATATGTATAATTTTTTCATATAGTAGCCAAATCACAACACGACACTGGTTTCCATGTGCGTTAATTAATATCGTATCCATGCCAATGAACAAGATATTCCAACCACTTTTGGCACTGCCTTGAATCTAAGACTTTTTCTACTTCAAATTTTTTATTATTGTCTATATCTATAGGAGGAGGTGGCACTTGTCTTCTTTTTGGTATGTTCACTATCTTGTATGGTTCAAGAAGAGACACGTGGAATACAAGATGGATCTTCATGGATTTTGATAGGTATAATTGATATACAACTGGATTGATTTGTTCAGAAATGAAAAAAGGTACAAGCCTACAATAGTCCAATTTATCACAAGGACGAGTAGTCTTGATATTGCGACAAAGTAATTATACCTTGTCTCCCATATTGAATTGTCGTTGTTCTTTGTGATATGCATCTACATTTATTTTTTGTCGTTCTTGAGCTTCTTTTAATTGCACATTTATTATTTCATGTAGCTCTGACAAACGATTTGCTAAATCTTTTGTTACTAAATTATCAACTTTAGAGAAATCAAAAGTATCAAATCATGGATAATAACCATAATTGGCAAAGAAAGGTATTTGTTGTGTAGAAGAATGTATCATATTATTATAAGCAAACTCTGCCAATGGTAAGAGAGTTGTCCAATCATCTTGTTGGTAGTTGATAGTACAGCTCAAATATTGCTCCAAGATTTGATTTACATGTTCCATTTGTCCATCAATTTGAAGATAAAAAGCTAAAAATAGCTTTATATCTATTTTTAAAATCTTAAAAAATATTCTCCAAAATCTTGACACAAATTATGTCTCTCTATGTGATATAATATCCTTTGATAATCCTTGATAGTGATAGATATTGTCAAAGAAGAATTTAGCTATTTCTTCACCTGTGATAAATTTTGTACATAATTTAAAATATGCCATCTTGGTGAAACAATCTACAATTATGAATATAGAATCATATGAACTTGAATTTAGAAGATCCATGATGAAATCCATAGAAATAGAAGATCAAAGTTGTTTTGGTATAGGTAATGGTTGGAGAAGTCTGTAAGATCGATGGCGAGGAATTTTTCATCTTGAACTAATATCACACAACTGGACAAACTCTTTAACAGCCTTCTATATTTGAAGCCACCAAAAATCTCTTGAAATTAGCTCTAAGGTCTTATTGTATCCGAAATGTCCAATTGCAAGAAAGTTGTGACGAGCTTCAAGAGCACGTAGTCGTTTTTTATCTTCTAGGATGTCCTTAAAAATAAAGTAAGTTATCCTTGAACTCAAACTTTGAAGTATCATGAGATTTAAAAGAATTATTCTTAATATCATGAACAAGAGGATCTGAAGGCATACTTAACTAGATTTGCTCTAAAAACGTTAAATCAATAGTTGATGTTGATTTTATTGCTTGAAGGTGAAATTGCTCCGACTTTAGGAGGATCGTTCTTTGTTTATCAAAAGCTACATCTCCTTCTTTTGGTGCAAGATAAGATCGTCTAGAAAGAGTATTGGACAGACCTTGTTGTTTTTCTGGTTGATAAGTGATGATGAATTCAAATCTTGATAAAGACATGCTCCAACAAACTTAACGACAATTTAATACGCATGTTGACATGAAGTATTTAAGATTCTTGTGATCTATATATATAGTGACTGGACTAGAAGCGTCTTCTAAATAGTGGCACCATTCTTAAAAAGAATCCATAATTGTAAGAAGTTCTTTATTGTAGATTTCATAATTAATCTCTGCTGGTGAAAATTTCTTGGAATAGAAAGCTATTAGATGGAATTTGTCATTTGCCCCCATTTGTGACAATATTGCATTTAAATCAAAGTCTAATGCATCTATTTCCATAAAAAATACCTTGAAAAAGTCGACGCGATACAAGATTGGTACAGAAGTAAAAACTATTTTCAACACTTCAAACGATACTTTTGCTTCTTTATTCCCCTCGAGTTTGTCTTTACAAGTTAGATGTATAAGTAGAGCTATAACTTGAAAAAAGTTCTTGATAAAGATTTGGTAGTAATTGACAAATCTCAAAAAGTATTGCATGTCTCTTACTATTTTTGAAATCTTTGAATCTATGATTGTCTAGATTTTTTTAGGATCCATCATGAGACTATCATTCAAAATGATGTATCCTAAGAAATTAACTTGAGTAGTATGAAATACACACTTTTCCATCTTGGCATATAATTTGATATCTCTAAGTTTTTGTAATACACAATGAACATGTAATTCATATTCTTTTACGTCCTTAGAATAGATTAAAATATCGTCTAAATAACAGATAACAAAATCATCTAAAAACTCATGAAAAACATCATTCATGAGATGCTGAAAAACAGTTGGTGTATTATATTCAAAATGTCCATATTTTATTCGAAAAGTAGTCTTCCATTCATTTCTTTTTTTGATGTAGACTAGGTTATATACTCCTCATAGATCTATTTTTGTATAGATCTTAGTTTGATTCAATTGATCCAGAAGTCTAGATATCAATGGTAGAAGATATTTATTCTTGATGGTAATCTTGTTGAGCCCTCAATAATCTACCCACATCTATAGTAATCCATCTTTTTTATTTTTAAATAAAATAGGAGCTCCTGCTGGAGATTTCGAATGATGTATAAAATTCTTGGCTAAGTTTTCATCAATGTATTCCTTGAGTTCAGCCAACTCATTTTGTGATAAGGTGTAGATTGGTCCAAATGGAGGCTGAGTTCCCTCTTTGAGGTCAATTGAACAATCATACGGATGATGCTTTAGAAGAATATTTGCATTTTTTTTTTCAAAAACGTCTTGATAATCTAGATATTGGCTTGGAATGCCACTTAAAGTCTTTTCACCATCAGAAACGGGTGTGGCATGAATAACAAAAGTTGATTCTTCTTTTACTGCGTGTATAAAAGCTTTTACACCTATAAGTAGAGGTTTTATTATATTAGACTTATAGCTTTTCATTTGATTGGTAGGATGTTTAATAATGTTTTGAGAAAAGTCAAGTCTATAAGAATTTCAATCTATTTGAGGATTATATCTTTTTAGCCATGATAAACCTAAAATAATTGGATTAGACAAAGATTTAATTATGTTAAAGATTATGAGCTATTATGACCATCTATTGTTACTTTTATAGGATAGGTTTCATGAATGACATCTCCAAAAGACAATAGACGACCATCTATGACTTCTACATGTACGGATTTAGTTTTTTGTATTAAAGGTATTTCACGATTCTTATCAAATTGTTTATTTAGAAAGCATGTTAAGGCTCTTGAATCTAATAAAGCAAAGGCTTTGTAGTTTTTTGGTCTTAAATATACATCTATTATAAAATAAAGAGAAGGTTCTAAGGAGAGAATAGGACCTTTAGAAGGAATTGTACAAGGTTCCAATTACATGGTTCCTATTATAGCTGGACAAATTTGTTTTCCGCCATGTTGTCTTCTTTGACAATCGTACTTCTTATTTTGTAGTTGTGTCATTTCTTTGGACAATGTTGAGCACTGTGCTTAGGTTTCCCACAATATAAATATAATCCTCCTTGACAACGCTATCAAGTAGAGAGAATCCTCCTTGAAAAAATATTGGATTCCTAGTGTCAAGGACATACTTGTCAGAAGCTTCTATAATATTCTAGAAGGTTCTTAGAACTCTCTAGAATCGCCCAAAATTTTCTAGTATCTTTTAAATAGATAGAAGTTGCTTGAGAAGCTTCTTAATTGATAGAAGTTGCTTGAGAAGCTTCCTAGTTGATGGAAGTTGCTAGAGAAGCTCCTTAGTTGGAGGAAGTTGCTTGAAAAGCTTCCTACTTGGTGGAAGTTGTTTGAGAAGCTCCTTAGTTGGAAGAAGTTGCTTGAGAAGCTTCTTAGGTAGGAGTATATATTGGAGTCGAGGCTGAAGAGTTCTTCAGTCTCGACAACACATCTCTTAGAGCTCTAGCTCACCTCTCGGGTAATGTTTCTTATATTCATCTGATTAATCTAGTTCTTGCCAGTTCTTCTTGAACTTCTTCTTTAGACTTCCAGTCTATATTTTGCATCCGTGACACTTGGCTGCTACTAGAACTAGCAGGGAACATAAGAAGAAGCCGTTCAAATATCTTATATATTTATACAATATTTATTCAAGCTTTCAAATTATACTTGTATCATATTTATACAAAACTTATATAAATATAAAGTATAGTCCTTTGAAAAATATTTGTACAAAAATAGAGTATAATCCTTTAAAAAATAATTATATAAAAATAGAGTATAATCCTTGGTATAATATTTATATAAAATAGAATATAATCCTTGGTATAATACTTGTATAAATATTTGTATATATATTATATATAATACTTATAGAATAATTATATAAATACTTGATATAAATACAAGTATATATATTTATATAATAAGTATAAGCAAAGTATATATATACTCAAATATACCTCAAAATACAATCGCATATGAGGAATACAAGTTATACAACAAGTTGAAACTAAATATATCGCTAAAAATTCATCCAAAGGTCAAATCAAGGCTGCTTATAGCTTATCAAAAGTTAATAATTTATTGTAAAATATATCAAAATTTCACAAATAGATGTCTTACCATTTAAAAGTTATGGCTAAATGAAATAGGCACTAAAAATTCCCAGCAAATACAAAAGCAACAAAGCTGCTCTTTACTTCAACCTTTGTTGTGGTTACTTCCCTTTTTCAAATTAGACATGCAATAGCTTTTTAGAAAGCTCACTCCATCATCTAACTTATCTTAAAATTTTGCATGTGTTCCTCTCAAACCTCAGATTTTATAGCTAGTCGAATCTACTCCTCAAAACCTAGTGATAATTTGCCCTCTTGACACTTTATGGCTCATGAAACTTTTATAGAAGCTTCAAATGTATTGATTTTTGTTTTTTTGGAAAGCTTACACAAGCTACTATAAGCATCTAAAATATCAAAAAGATTGAAGAGATTTTCCGACTTAGGTGGTTGAACAAAGTCTCTACCCCTTTTCATCGGATGGCAGTAGACCCTTTCCTACTCTCAAGCTTACAACTTTTTTTCTCCAACTCCAAATGCTACAAGAAATAGCTTGATAGAAAGCTAGTACGATTTTTTACACTTTCTATGAATTTTACAAAGAAAGAGTCAAAATCAAACTTGCAGTGGCACCTCAAAGTTTCTATTGATACTTTTTGATAGCAGCAAACTTTACTCTACTAAAACAAGCATAACTTCTTTCTCACAATTTCAAAACAAGCAAGTGAATAGGTTCTAAAATTTCCACAATTCAAAGAATATACCTTCCAATTTTCATTACAAATGCTTCTATATCCTTGGAGCTTTGTCTCTCCAAAAACTTGCATCCTAAAACTGCCAAATCCTAGGTCTAGCAAGAGGAGTATTCTCCCCTTTTCTTCCACATCAGCCTATGCCACGCCCACATGGGCACCCAAAATCCTATTGGATAGGCCCTATTTATCCCCATACTCTACGTTCTTATCCCTCACAAGGTCCATGCAACAAGTCAATAAAAAAGATAAAACAACCTTTATCTTTTTTCTTAGCACAAAAGAATCTATTCCAAGATATAAGTAAAATAGGAACAAAACAAATAGTCATCTTAATTCACTAATTAAGTGGCTAAAATAAATGTAATGATAATGGCACAAATACAAGAACAAATGAGAGAGCTAATACTTGCAATGCATCAATTCAATTTACTACCATAAGGAGTAACAAGATTAGCAAGAAGTAAAGATATAGAAATGGTTGAAGCTGCATCAATATGTACACCAAACCATACTACCTCACCTATGATGGAGCACTGTTCAAACATTAGAGAACCAAAAATTAGTTTTCCTGAGAAGTTTGATGGCACAAGATCTAAGTTTTAAGGATTTGTCAATCAAGTACAATTGGTGATTGAACTTCAACCTCATAGTTATCCTATGCATGGATCTCAAGTTAGGTTTATTGAAACGTTACTTTTGAGTTCTGTTTTATTGTGGTTTTCATCTTTTCTTGAACGACATGATCAAATATTGGATAATTTGGAGGCATTTTTTCCAAAATTTTGATCTATATATAGAGAATATGATGCAATCTATATTGTAACTAATAAGATTTGCATCCTATAACAAGGCAATCGATCAGTGTCATTATACACTTCACAATTTTGACAACTAGTGACTAATATCAAGTGGGATGATATTGCACTCATTAACCAATTTTTCTATGGATTACAATATGAGGTAAAAAAATTAATGCTCAATTTAACCGATCTTTAGACATTAAGTCAAATAATTGATTTTTCTATGAAATATGACAATCAACTTTTTGAGTTTTGATCCGAGAGTCGTACAAGGGAGCCTCAACATTATTATTCAATGGCAACATCAACGTCCTGACAAAATATGCATTCGAAAGTAGAAGATATGTAAATTGATGCGGTACATTTTAAACCTCTTACTGAACAAGAAAAGATCCGACATTGTTATGTTGCATTTATGTGTAGTGTGTAAAAATATTATATAATTTATATTTATTATTATTATATGTGTGAGTACTAGAGGCTATTTTAGAAGATATTATAAAGAGAGGATTTATTTTCTCTGCCATGATAATATAATAGAAAGGAAGGTGTCTACTCTCATTTTAAGAAATGCAGAATAACACATTCAAAAGAAAAAATTCTAGAAACAATATCAATTTAAAAGTGGGTATTCCACAACTTCTAATATGCTTATGTCTTATCAAGAAAAAAGAGTAATCCACTCTTAATCAAGAAAAGACAAATCTCTGATATTGTATGTGTATTCTTGTCAATTTGTCAAAGACAAGAATTTGATGAAAGCAAATAAACATATGAAATTTTTATTAAGAAGTATAATAAAATAGAAGTAAGGAAGTATGTATATTAAAAGAAACTAGAATGGCTATTGCCACAAGACATGAAAACTATAAATTCTTAAAACAAGAGTAGAAGGAAGAAAGGAATTGATAAGAATAAAAAAGGATTCACTCTTATCTCTATTTATACTATCTATTTAAGAATTATGTGGTGGTATTCTATAGGACCTCCTACACGTGTCTAATTTACAAGACACATGTCAAATTTGCACGACAAGTTTCCCACATGTGCACCACGTATTTAGCTTATTCCGCAAGCTATCAATATATGCGCCATGTGGCTAGCTTGTTGACCAAGTTTGTAACCTATCAATCACCTATATACATGTATAAAGATGATTCCACATCTATGAAGCTTTTAGGAAGCTTTTCTATCACATATTATCAAATCAACTTATTTTACCTATTTTTATTAAATAATTATTGGAATAAATCTTATGTCGGATATTTGATTAGGATTTTAAGATTTTTATTTTTAATATTTTTTAAAATTATTATTTTATATGTTATTTTTTTTATGATTAATATATGATTCATTTATTCTTCTTTTGTAATTTCTTTAAGATTGGGTCAAAATTTGATTAATATTGTTAAAATTTAATAGAAATTATTTAAGATTCTATTAGAGTTATTAGAATCTTGTTGTTATGTATTTCTTTTTTATCTTCCACAACAAAGTGCTCGGAGCATTCTCAAGCAAGACTTTATATATTACAACAACGCTCAACAATTTAAGTTTTATAAGGACTTTAATGGTTGGCCAATGATGCAATACAAGCTTTTGTATACAGATAGGAATTGGTTGCCAAGAGAGAATGGGGGGATTTGACTATACAAGGAGACATTAGAGGTTAGGCCAAAGACAACTTTGAACAAACCAAATCCCCTCTATTTCCAATTTCTATAGAACTTTGATGAGGTTATGAAAGGACTTTCTAAATTTTTAAGTCTTTAGAGCTCCATGGCAAATGAGGATCTCTTTAGTGAATTTAAGAGGAAGATTGACCATATTATATATTATAGAAGGCTATTAAGGTTGCTCTAAATGTGCCACTTTTGGCCTTGCTTTCTTTACAAAAAAGATTTTTGCCAAAGTCTAAATATGCTCCATCAATTGTGGATAAATACAAGAATGATGGTACTTTGAATAAGGAGTATATAGAGAATATTTTGTTTGCCAAGTAATGATATTATTATCTATTTCCATCATTTTGAGTTGGTATTGATGTGAATGTTGGATTTATTCTTGCTATCTGTCCTACAGAGGAGGATCTTCATTTATTTTGGATTGCACTAGCATTGACAAAACTGCATCTTGATCTTAAGTATTCTCATGAGATTTGAATGCATTATTATTTACCAATATCTATGCATCATGTTGATCTAGATACATATTTAGGTTAGAACTCAAAGTAGGAAAATTGTTGGATTGAATACAACAAGGTTGATCCCATGTGGTTGGATACAAATTGCATTATAATTCTATAGAAGCCTAGAATCCATACAAAGGCGGTGTGCTCTAGGCTCAAAATTTGATAAATACAAATTGATATCATTAAGGCCTCATTAGTAGCCTATTAGGTCAATTTGGTGCATTACTTTTCCTTGGATTGAGGATATCTTGATAGTTGCAAATGATTGAGAGTCAATGTAATCTTTATTTCAATTTTAGCTGTCTTTGGAATGTCTCTAGTGAAATTGATATATATGCCCCAAGTTTTTTGTAATCAGCTTGCTATGAGACAATAGTTCCATATTGTGTCCATAATATTTGGAGATTGGATTGGATAAGAAGCATTTTTTTCATAAAAATGTTGAAACATGTTTCTTTTCAAAATAGAAGCCTTTGTTCTTCTTTTTCCAACATTTATGCAAACAAACCTAAGCTTGAATTGTGGATGCAATTAGTCTCAAATGTGAAGTACTATATGGATCCTCTCCTTTCAAAGCTAAGCATTATATGACTATTGTATTATTTGGTATCTTTCCAATTTGTCAATTTGAGGGGCACTTCTTTTGCAAATTTTACAATCTTCATAAATTGGCATCAATTTTTCTATAGGATGGGAAGTAGTGAGCTCTACTGCCTCCTAAATTTTTTTTGTGGAAAATTTAAGCTTGGAACCTCATGTTTCTTCCATGAGGCTATAGTTTTTCATAGACAGCATGCTTCCTATCAATACATCTCAAATAATCCAGTAACTTCACACACCAGCAAACTGAGGATCAAGTGAGTTTCTCAGAGAATATATTCAAAGGTCCATCTTGTGTCATATGCTTCACCATTTGACAAGGGACTTAATTTAATGAAATATTAAAAATTTCAAATTTAGGTTCCTTCATAAAATGGGACTCTAAGATGTCTCATTTTGACTAATATGAGGTTATATAATCGATTCAGAGGATCGCATGCAGTTAGAATCCAACAGCTTTTGATGTGTTGGTGTAGCAGTCTCCTTTGAATACTTTTCCGATTCAGAAGTGTACTACATGATGAGACAGCTAAATTATTCAGGCAATTAAATTTCATTCGGTAACATGATGCGATCATGTTGAATGTCTCAGCAACCTTGACACTCAACAAATTGAGATCAAGCATTGGACACGATATGCAACTTACACACGAACCACTGCTAAAATCATGCTTACTTTAATCAATACCAAACCATGGAAGAAATTGCTCTAATGATAAAGCTCATAATTTGACTTTAACCTTCAAGATTGTACGGGGACCTGCTTCTGCAGGATCGGAGGAAAATTTGCAAGCACATGCATGTAACAACAATCGTTGCATAACATAGCTCTGTGGAGTCTGCACATAAGAAAAGAGATGAACTAGATTTATAATGGGGCGGACCATTGATGGCTTCTCGGACTCCCAGCCTCTCTTTTTTATGGGAGACGCTGGCATCCTTGGGCTGTTCTTCCCAAAACTTAGTTAGCTCTTTCGTCGCCGTCTCTCTGTTGATACGCTGGCTTTTGTCTGGAAGCGTTGATGATGTCGTGCATCCACTCGACTCGAGTGGCATCAATGAAGCTGTTTACTTGCTTAGCATCATCAACCAAATTCCTCCATAGTTTGCTACAGGCGCACAACGTTGATGCTGATCCCAAGCTCCAGACCGCATGCCTGCCAGTCACATACCATGTGTGGATTAATACTCAACCACTTCGTTTACTGAAATCATAAGCCTTTCAAGGAAAGGAATAAAATCAGACACAAATCCTTCACTTTGTAAAGTAGAATTGACTTCACTTGCCATGAGTAAGAGTAACATTCATTCTGCGCTTATCATCCACGAACCCGATCCTCCCGGACTAATTTGCTCGAACAGCAGAGAAGATAATAATATGTGTTTGTTTGCCCTGAACTCCATCAATCGATCTCCAACGTCCAGGACGTTTGCACCTGCTGCTGAATCATAGATTAAGTCTATTTTGCAAAACTGGTCTCTGATGAAGCACACTTGGTCACTGTAAGGAATTAACACCCCTACAGTAATGGCTTCCGAAATGATTGTGAATTTTTTTAACTCTAAACAAACTGCCCAAAAACCAAATGTCATAAAAGGTCAGACATTTCACAACAACTCTCTTTGTCTTCTTCTCACGACTAAATCAAGCAGTGTCACTAAACAAAGAAAGCAATTAATTGAAAACTCCTTAAAGATTGTTCTGCAGATTTTGAATTTTGTGATGAATATAATTTGTTTCCAACTCTCTCTGGTTTTATCTCAAGGTAAATTTCCAGAATCATGAACGCGTCGAATCAAATGTTTAAGGAGCTCTGCCTCAAGATCATTTTTCTTGCTGGAGCACGCATTGACTTCTGTACCATCAGGGATATCAGAAAAGGCATAAGATTCAAACAGTTACTTCCGGTCTGCAAATTTTCCATATTAATCCTCCATGATGACGCTATCACCATTCTTCAACTTGCGATTGTAGAACTGTTTGTCTGGGAAAGCACTGATTGCTGGATGCATACGATACTGCACATCTAGTAGCCGGTACAAATGCCCCAAGGGTTGCAGCCTCTCAAAGAGACGACGTGTATATTCATTTGTGAAAACCAATTGGAAGTATAAGCGTTATGACCCCATTAGGTTATCGAGTAGTATAGCAGAATACAGTATCAGCCATGAAAGCTATGCCATTTTCTATCTGGATTTTAGTTCAAAATCACAATTTCAAATCAGAACGGTACACAGGGAAGGTAAGATTCTAAATATTCCATCCATTTTGGGGGGAAATTATCACCTGATTCATGTCCGTCGCTGGTAGCTGTTTCTGATCTCCAACGAGAACGAGCTGCTAAACTTCATCTGCAAGACTCAAATGATTTGGCTGCCCAGACCGGAAAATTGGGGCTTCAGTCGACCTTCCTAGACGCAGAATTTGAAGAACTTTTTGAGATTACTTGATGAACAACTCCTCGCTACATCATTGGGTATCTTTAATCTGGACTCCCCGTTCAGCTTTAGACGGTTTCGGGAAGAATTCAGAAGCATCATCGTCATTGAATATTACGATTGCATCTTTTGAGAGTTGAAAGAGGTATATGGGATATCGTCCGCTAAGCCTTCCTCTTGCACACATGATCGTTCAGGCAAGCAAGTGGAACCATCATTGCAACTCTTAGATGGAAGCAGCCCAAGGAGATTACGTATGGAACATGATACTGCCATGATCATATTCATCCGAGATGACGAGCGGGGAGATCGTTGCACAGTGCTTCACCATGAGGGATAATCTTCCGACCCAGTGAGTCTAATGCGATATGCCCCAGAGTTCGATAAACAGCCGGTTCGTCCAATTGGGAATTCGTGACCTCCACTAGTTTCATCAGAAATGTTTGTGAGAGGACTTCCCAGCCACTGTCGGGATCAAATGCTGCCAAAAGGCGTTTAACCCTGACAGGCAAAAAGATAGCCATCAACGCACTCCCTTCTACAGTAAGCCGACCTTCACTACCAAGCATAACAATATCCCCAAGTTGGGGAACGGTGGAGGGAAGTATGCGAGTAAGGAGAAGTGTGCGAGTTCGTCACCGACGCCAAGGCTTCCGTCCAAGAGGGGCGAGAAACCCGTGCAGGCGTCCACAAGTTCAGTCGCGTCGAAGCCAAGTTCCAGCAAGGAGAAGGCCATCGAGTCCATCCCTACCATGGAGGTGCCTGTGATTGCCAAGGTTCGTTTCCGTCTCACACTGTTGCACTCTTCTAGCCTGATGAAGGTCCCCAAGTGGCTGGCTTGGCTACACTTGGAGTGGTTTATCCGAGTAACATTAGTTTCTTGACCTCGATTTTACGGAAAGACCCTATTCCATTTGCGGGATTCAACAATGATGACGACTATCAGATGGATACAAACGGTACCTTTGATGTGGACGATGCTGCGAACGAGTCGGGAAGGAGGCTCAAGGACAAAGAGACCCAAAGACGTGATATGGACGTCGCCGATACGTATTTTCTCGAGGACACGAGCACACGCGTTCACAGTCGAGGAGCTGATCCGGGCCTAATTCCCGTCATTCCGGGTGAGAGTGAGGGCGATGCATGTGGTGATGTTTTGCTTGCTGAATTGTTTATTTTGTGGCTTTTTAAATAGGATTAAGTTGCATTGAATCACGCACATGTCCTTGCGGTATGATCTCTGTGCGTTGGATCTTGTATTGTGATATCGATTAATTCCCATCTGTGTATATTCCTGTTGAAAATGTATCTGTTTCGAGATTTCTTCTGATTTAGCATCTTTGACGCAGGTTGTTTAGAATTGGTCGTTTCAGCTCCAGCTTGGATGCGGTGATTACCTATCAACTAATTACGCATTCTCTGGATATAGGTTTTTCAGAAGGAACCGCACTGGAGAGGTCGGCGAGTCTCACGGATAGCGAGAATCAGGGTTCTTTGACAGCGCCGCTAGCCAGAAAGATCGAGGGAGCGACATCCCACAATTCCAGAACCTTGGCTGACACGACGGCTTCTCCTGAGGTATGATACAGGCCTAAACGCAAATGTTGGTTTCTAGCTGTGGCATGTCTCACGTTTTCTTGCTTCTCGGAGAAAAAGAAAGCAAGAAGAGTGGCTTTCAAGAGAGATGTGAGAGTGGAGGAGGGTTGTACTAAGATTTATAGTAGTAGGAAGAATCTACTTCTCTGTAGGAGCAAAGTTATTTGGTGATAGAGCAACATGATCAAAATGCACTAGGCTATTTTCTCTTAGATATCTTCTTCTCCGAGAACACTCCAACTTGCTTCACTGAGTCAACAAGTTGGTTGTTTGATAGGATCATCAACCTTGGAAGGAATGGTTTTCCAACTGCACAGGAGCACTCGACGAAAAGATTTTGGTCGTTGCCTTCTTTCATGGCCTCCAAACGGGTCATGGAAGGAACGCGCGAGAAAAAACATGGACTAATACTGATGGAGTACTCTGGCCGAGGGATTGGCTACCACGTGTGCTTGAACCACATCTCAACCGTTACGGGAGAAAGCTGAAAGTACTGGGCATTACATTCAACGCACAAGCAAGTTCGTGGTGGAGTGGTGATTATGGTGTGAGAGCCGAAGGACATAAAAAAATTGCTCAATATCTGTTCCAGACTCTGATCGTGTCTGAAAGGTAACTATACCATTAATTTTGTCCAGCGGTGAATGTAAACCGTTATAGTAGTCTTTGGCTATTTAGCGTATATGATTTGTTTTGCTGGGAACAACGATGGTTAGAAATTACGTGTAGTTGACGGTCCAGACTTCGCATTCATCCTTAACAGGGTTGCTGATGATGCCATCTTGTTTAATTCCAGGGCTGTAATGACCGCCTTCAACATATCTACTATTTTTACAAACCCTACAGACTGAATTGTTCTATGCTTGCACACAGTCTTGTGATTGGTGCCCGGTAGATCCACACATTGATAATCACCAAGGGACCCTCGTGACCAAAGTGATCAGGGATAATGCCCTTGTCCCCACGCCTCAAGATACGTCTGCGACGGCATCGCAGTTCGGGTCCAAGTTGTACGTGGGGAACTTGCCGTGGAGTGTTGGCGAAGCGGACCTTGCCAAGGTTTGCCAAGATTTGAATGTGGGCATCGTGAAGGCAGTGAAGGCAGTGAAGGTGCTTTATGGCAAGCAGCGCCGGAGGAGCCGAGGGTTTGCGTTTGTGACGATGGCCACCAACGAAGACGCGCGCGCTGTGTTCAGTGCGTTGGACGGCCGTAAATTGAATGGGAGGGCGTTGAATGTGAACTTCGCGCAGCCCAAGGGGTTGAGGCCCGCAGTTTAAGAGGCCAGAGGTGTGAGAGGGGCAGGTGGGTTCTTTATTATCACTGGGTGGGAGCCCAAAGCTGAGTCGATAATCTGGGGGACAAGTAATGTTGAAATCTATGAATGCATGAAGTATTCGTTTCTGCAGTGATTGAGTTTTTTCTCTTGTTTATTCTGCAATGGTTGAGTTTTTTCTCTTGTTTATTCTGCTATGGTTGAGTTTTTTCTCTTGTTTATTCTGCAATGGTTGAGTTTTTTCTCTTGTTGATATATGACAATACGTCTTATACAACAAAATCTAAGCCTGTACAGCTTACCTTAGGCCTTGTTGGGTTCTTAATCCATATGATAATATATCTACTTTGTCTATGACGTTGTGCAATATTCATTTTTTTAAATGATTTCTTGCACTGTCTATTTTTCACGGATGGTATAAGGATTTTATGTTTGGAAATTATATTCTTTTTTGCAGCTGTAGCCCTACCTGTATGTGTAGCTTGAGTCTGCTATATTAGGAAAAAGGCTTAATCCATTGGATCTGGATGAGGTGAATATGATGAAGGCTGTTGAGTTTATTTGCAGCATGTCCGTACAAACATTAGATTATAATCATTGAAAATGATGATTATGAAAGCATGGATCATATATCCAAAATTCTAGAGATGCATAGAAAAATTGATTATAAATCTGATGATTTGGCTTTGTAATCTTTAGATTCTACATCCCATTGCATATCTTTTTGCTTGAGTGGTATGAAATTGATGAAAAGACAATTGGATCCTCTTCACTAATTTTTCAGGTGGAGTATAAATAGAGGTTGCATACTTGGTTGGATCATGTTGACATTGCTTAGGCTTTGGAGGGACATGGTTTGGCTTCTTTTTTTCAGCATCATGGGCTTGTAGTCTTGGTCATCTGTTGATTTTGAACTTGTGACTTATGGTGGTATGTGGTGATGACATTGGAGATTGGGACACAGAGCTGAAGAAGAATAAGGAACAGTTTGAAACTGAGATCTTGGAATATGTCAGATATTGAGTCTAAGGTAACAAGAAAGATCAGTGCTTGAAAAAGAATATCAAGTATGGTCTATTTAAATACTATTAGTAGTCAAATATAACCTAGATTGATTTTGAGGTTATTCCCAAAAGTACATTTGGAAATAAATATAATATATATTCAAACATTTTGAGATCTATTCAATCTGAGCTTCACAAATTGTATATTGGTTGTTACCTATTATAATATTTTTGACTATCAAAAGATTTTCTGAGCTATTTTTGGCTCATTGTTGAGAATATCAAGGTTGTGTTGATTGTTTGAACCAATGTTGATTATAATAATTTAACGGAATTTTTCATATCCTCATTTGCTCGCTACTAAGTAATTAAAATTGTTCTCCTTGAAACAATGCTTCAATTTTTTATGTCCTCATTTGTTAAATATTAAGTTATTGTATCCATGCTGCTTGAATCAATGCAAAGTTCAATGTTGATGAATATCATATTAAATCAATATATCAATAATATTTTGTCAAATGTGTTTGTTCCCACATTGAATCAATGTGAGGTACAATATGGATCAAACTTTTCATTGATCCAGCATTGTTTCTACCTTTACAAAGTAATGAACACTGTGATTGTAAGCAATGACTTGTTTCAACATCAAATTAATTATCATTTCAAGGCACCCTGTTATTTGAGATGGTCTACTGTACCAGAAGTGGGTTGAAGTAAATCATTGGTTGTTGCAGGTGCATTGTGTCAATTCTTTTAGCACTCTGCCTTTGGGATCCACTCCTAGGGGTTATGTATGGAAGCCCTATGTTCACTTCTTGTGCCTTTGAAACAGCATGATGATTGATTGTACAATACAAAGAGTTTTGGACACCAACTCTAAACGTCTGGATTAGGCTCCACCCTGCAAGTGCTTATTGCTACTGTGGTGGATGTTTACTCGCTCATTTTTCTGTGAGATGCACATGTTCACATATTATGCAAATGTGGGAAACTTTAGGAAACTCAAGTTCCCAGATTGACAACTGGAAAATTTGGAAGAGCTATTTTTAGTCCACTTCTAAGGCTTAACCCCTAAAACCCTTAATGCCTAAATGACTAAAATCTTGTTGATCTCATTCTTTGCTCTTCCTTTACTTTCATTTATTTGACATTTTTTCATCCAGCTCATTTTTTGGTTATACATTAGTGAGAATACAATCCAAATGAACAAAAAAAATTCAAAATAATGATTTCATGAGTTTTGATGATTAAAGCCAGAATGATCAAAACCAGAATTACCGTGCAGTGTATGTACAAAATTTTGATTTTTGACAGCTGAAATGCAATTTAGGCTATTGAGATGATCATTTTTGCATCTGAACTTCATTAGACAATTGTAGCTTATCAAGTCTAGTTTCCACTCCATTTTGAATTTTTGAAAAATTCCTAAAATTGAGTGATTTACAATTGTTACAAGTTGAGTGGGCATTACCATGGTTCCAACTTCGTATTCCACGGTTTTAGGTTTTTGCATCAAAATTTTGAGTTTAAACATAATTTTTGAGCATGGTAAACAAAATAAGGTTTTCCATTGTAATTTACATCTTTGAAAAAAATCTCATAGTTTTTGAGTGAATTTTTATGAATTTTCATTGCTCATTTTACTTCATGTAATCATAAAAATTTCAACTTTTAAGGAAAAAATTGAAGAAATTGTAGCACATAGATTACATATGACTCCATTTAGGAAAATTATAAAATATCTTATTATGCTTCTATTATGATAGCCAAATAGATCATCAATAGTGAAGTCATTTTCCATGATCATAGACGCAGGTATTTAAGGGTTAACATCAAACCTCAATGGCATACTGTTTCTTGGTTACATTCTTCAAGTTACGTCCAAGTTCAGAAAAATAGGTGGTAGATATGGCATGTCATTAACAGTCTTAATGAACTTCATGCTCACAGCATTTGTTAGTCTTCCATTCAGATGCTCTACTCAGGAGAACATGGAAACCTATGCATAGAGACAGGTACCAGATACACCATTATGTATCTCAAAAATGATTTTATAATGTTCCCTAAAAACCTTCCTCTACCTTTTTTAAGTTTTTGAGTTTCTTCTGTGAGAAAACAAGAGGAAGTGTATTGCTAAAGGATAGAAGTTTAATGATGTGAATACAAAAGAGCTCACCACCCAACCATCAAGAATTCAAGAGAACTAACCACTTGAAATGAACCTCTCCCCCAAGCTCTTATATAGTATAAGTCCATGGTCTAGCAACATGGACTTTCTAGTGCAAACACACTAACAATTAGTCTAACTATTGACATGTGGGTATTTGACTTGTAAGTCCACATAATGGTTTGGTAGGCTATGATGGTTATGGCTATTCAACTATGTATTCACTACCATTCAAGATATATGGCTACAAGTTGTGGACCGCCCATATACATTATCACATAATGTCTAATAGGAATTATCCATGTTTGCAAATACTCTTTTAACATCTTCATCCAAATAACTTCAGTAATAAAATCAAATAAAATAAAATAATTATCTATTTCTTTATGTTGAAACTTAAAAATTCATAAAATTTTGTCAACATCCATGCAGAAGGAAAGTTGGGAATTCAATCTAGAAGAATTAGGTTTGTCTGAGAATGGTGGTGCTAACTTTTAGTAACTAGTAATTTGTAACCACTTATACTCAGTAAAGTGATTTATTGGTACTGAGCAACTCAAAAAGGCTAGTGCCAATGGTGATTCAAACCCACTAGCCGAGTTACTAAAAGCAGCAATCCACATCCAAGTATGTATGTGCCCAACATTTTACAGTTTACTTTTATTTTTATTTTGATATTTGCATAAGTAAGTAAATTCATTGCAAATGTGGTTTGTGGTGGATTGTGGTCATGTGATGTCAGCTAGGCTGTGATACCTTAAATTATGGGTTCTGCGCTGTGGAGGCAGGTCCCATTAATTTAGGTGGAACTCTAAATGTGGGGATTTTGGAAGATGAACTAGATTAAGGTTGGGAGGAAGATGTCACTTCACAGGTGGCAGCATTCTAAAATACATGATGACAAACCTTTTACCTGTATTTTGATTGCAGGACATAAACAAAATGCAAGTTGAACCCATCTTGCCAGCTGTTTGAGGTATATGGCAGAGGTTCATGTACCATCATGCTGTCAGGCTTGAGGCCAAGAGGCAGAAGCTGAAACAAAAAAAACCAATGTGTGGGCCATCATGTACAAGTTAACTCTCTCGCAGGCAATGATGCATTCTCCACCTTCATTCAGGTCAGAGTATTTGCTTTTTGGCTCATCTCTTAAGTCGTGAAATTTGCTGATAATCTTGTGTGGGAATGCCCCAAGTTGAGCTTTCAACTAAACCGGAAACTGCACTGGTCCATTTGGCCAGACAGGTGTTGCACAACAAATTACATACATATACATGGCAAAGTGAGATGAAGCAACCTTCCAAAACATGTGGTGTGCCAGAGACTTGTAGGTGATTCCAGCTCCATGCATTTGAAATGTGACAAGTTGGAGCTGTATAGTGTGGTTTAGACTTTCTCCAAACTGTGTTTGAAAAGATGAGTTGAGAACTGTCCTTTCAGGACATTACAGAGTGGAAAATTTTGCAATTAGTATATATATATATATATATATAGAATATTGAACCAAGTCCAACTGTCACTGTATCAATACATGCCTAAACTGATACTCAGGGCATACTCATGTGATACCTGGTTGATATTCATGTGATGCTTGGGTGATACTTGGCTGTTGCTTGGGTGATACTTGGCTGTTACTGGGGTGATACAATGGTGATACTCTTGTGACGCTGATTTGATGTCCAGGCAAGGTGTCTTGTAATATGGATGAGATTTTGGCCCTGCATTTTAGAGGGGCCGAGGCCATGGTTCCACTTTTTTGATTGATATCTGCATGATGTCCACTAGAGTAATACTGGTGTGATGCCAGGTGGTTCTCAGGCGAGTTGGCTTGTGAATTGGGGCAGATTGCAACATTGTGAACCTGTTGAAGTTCCTTGTGCTGGTTATGGCAACACTCAATTGTATGGTATAGAGACAGTCAAGCAGTTCAGGAGGGGGCCCTGTCTTCTGTGATCTCCTGGAGCTGAGAAGGTGGATGAGGATCTTTTCAAAATGTCAATCTTGTTTTTTTTTATTTCACTGACTAGTATTCCTCCAAAAATTCACATTTCCATGCACACAATCAACTTGGGCAGCCAATGAGCATTTTTGTGCTACTAAATGGCATGCTTCTTTACCAAGCATGGGCACTGGAGGATTTCATGTTGAAGTGATTCACAAAAAAATCTCAAAATTTTATGTAAAAAGTGCTCTTGAAAAAATCAACTCATAAAATGAAGTAACCAAAATAATATTTCCATGAGTCCTCCCCTCTTGATGTTTCTCATTGTAAACTATTGTACACACATAATAGATTTGTCAAAAAATAATTCTAAAAGTTTTTTTAAAATTGAAAAATTATGAAGATGAAAGGAAAAAAATTGAATAACTTATTTTGTAGCCATGTTTTGCTATCTTGAGTTGTTTGTAGCCATTTTAGTCATTTCCAGTCCAAACAAATGAAAGCTAAGAGATTGATGATTAGGAAAGTGAAATTAATATTTTACCCCAAAATAATTAAAAATTAACATATTTGTTCAAGCAGTGGGAACCAGCTACATAGGTATGGTACTTTAAAATCCTCTTATAGCTTAGATGAAGAAAAATTAGTGAATTTTGATAAGGCTAGATGAATAATGATGGAGAGCACTTGTTGACATCCTGAGGTAAGGTACATGGATTCCTTAGCATCAATCTAGGCTTGCTCTCAAGCAGCTCCTTGCAGACCCTCTGACAACCTAGTATTCCTCCATCTTCCTAAATCTCCCACTCACTTTCACCTTGGTCTTCATGACTACTCTCCAAGTGTGACTCTATCCACCTTGCTTGCTATGATTGGCTCCAAATGTGGCTTGCTTAGTATGCAAAGGGTGACAAGCAAGAATGAAAGCTCTCCATCATCATTCATTGAACCAACATGAGCAGGGGCCTGATTTTCCCTGCCCTATGGTCTATCAATGATTCTCAGTAAAAACTTACAAACTTATTGGATATACTATAAAGTAAATTTAGGTAAGATAGTAGGAAATTGAGACTCTTGTTCAAATTCAGTGGTCCCAAAGAGAGCCCACTGATTTTGCATGATTGCCACTTCAGCTGTACAAAGGTTGCCACACTACTTCCACTGACTGCAGTAGTTCAAAATAGTACAGCCCCATTCCAATGGTATAATATTTCAGTGGAGGAGCTCAAAACAAACAGTGGTCCAAATCTATGATAAGCAAAACCAACAGTGGTTATGTATTCAGTGATTATTAGAGGTTCATTTACATGAAGATTTCACATTTCATCCATTAGAGATCCTTGAAAAGTGTGCCAAGATACCATAAGTATATGGAAGCAAATTTTTCAGTATCTTTGCCCATTTTTCAAACAATTCCATTGTATATTATTTATTTTTTTAAATAAGAAGAGTTCATGGTTATGAAAATGTCATTTAGAAGTGATCAAAAGTGATGTGAAAATTGAAGAGAATTGTCTATTAAAAAAGTTTGCAAAGCTATAGGGTTGAATTAAGACCCTATGTTTTAAGTTTTGATTGAATTAATTTAGGACTGGTCCACATCATTCAATCTCTTGATTTCATCTGCATTGATGTCAACATCAAATCTTAATCTTTTCATGACCAAGAGTGGTTATGAGATGATGTATATGAATTGCTTTGCATGGGAAATGACAGTATTAGCATTTTGTATTCAAACAATAAATTTGAATAAATAATCCTTATTTGTTAATTCCAATTTCTTTACTATATATCCAAAGTATGCATATTTACATTGTTTCTTGTCAGTCTCAAAAGAGTTTCATTTGTGATCACCATATTGAATATTTTAACAAAAAAAGCCAAATCAATGATGGGAAAAAAAGGTGAGATTGCTTTAATGCAAGCATTTATTTTATAAAATTAGATTTTTGGAAAATTCAGTGCATGTGTTTTAGCTTTAATTTTTGTAATGGGTTAATGGAGTGTCACATGATGGGAATGAAGCCCTCAGGTTTCATGACTTTGATGCCCAGAAACACATTGTTAGCTCAATGCTGGTAATCTGGTGCCAGGATTCAGAAAACAGTTGAAATGGCTCCTCTTTGTGATGAATCAGCATTCACTTATTTATACTGTCCTGCACAAATCACAACTCAGCACCTCCACCCAGGTACAGGTAATGTGCCATCCTATCATAAAATTCAGAATTTGAACTGGATGCAGTACTGCACACTGTAAAAGGAAACAAGGTAACTGTTTAATGCTTCTAGGTTGCCATGGCACTCCAATTGGCCCATTTATATTCAAACTAATCATTGTATATTTTGTTGTTAGTTGGCATGCACTTTGTGCCTGGTAAGTTTCACTTGCAAGCTCAACAAGGAACATGGTCATGCAGTTGTTCAAACAAATTTGTATTGGACTTGAGGTGCCCAATGGGGTTGGATGGATGACTGCTGCACATGATGAAGAAACCAAGTTCCTATCAGGGTTCTTCTTTTCATATTTGAGCTGTAGCTAGACTGGCTACTCTGAAGCTAAATATTTCTTCATTCATCCATATTTTAGATGTAAGAACAGTCTCCATCCCAAATAAATTTTTATTTTCATTCAATTTTGGCTTTCTTCATCAAAATTTGCTGACATTAATTGCTGACATTTGGCATTTTCACCTAAAATTTTTCTTGGAATTTTACACCTTCTGTAGAGAGGAATTTTTTTCTTGGGGTGCTTTCTGGCATTTAAATGCATAATAACAACCCTGGTACCTATTCAGGAATTACTTGGGGATGAAATTACCTAGCAACACAACTGTCATATGGTTTCCTCTTCAAAACGTAATTGCTTGTACCTCAGGTTATCAGCTTCTGAAGACCTGACTTGATGCCTTAACCTTGAGCTTCAGAAGGTCTAGTTTTTTCTTAATAAATAGCTTTACAGATTATCCATCTGAGAAATCTCACCCATCTGCAATGCAGCTTAAATTTAGATGGCATGTGACTTTGGCTTATCTTAAGAAGAAATTCTGGTAGGCTAGGATGGTGTTAAATTTAGAATAATCAAATTTCATCTGCCTGCTGTGTGCTGCAGTTTCAAAACTTGAAATTGTGCAATGTCTAAGTTAGCTTGATGTGTAGGCAGTACTATACTCATTTAAATCTTTCAAGATTATAAGAGGAATCCTATAAGTAAGCCAACAAACAATGAATCCTAAGACAACAAACCATGAGTTTTGCTTCGCTAAATAGGAATTAAAAATTAAGAAGTTTGGAGATCCTTCTATTACAAACATTATTAGATGCATAAGAGTTTGGTGATCTCTACATTCAAGAATAACTTTTTTGATTGTCTTTTTTGACGGTAAAAGTTACCTCTGGTCAGGAAAGACAAGACAAGTTCACCATCCCAGGGATTTGGATTCTCATGCCTCTCATGGCATCACTGTGTGGATGTTATTAAATATATAGACAGGCTCACAATGGGTCACCTTGGGCATTCCATGGGAGTATGGGCATGCATTGCAGCTACACTAGGTGTAGTATTGGGGCATCAATTAATATGATTGATATGGGCATTGGGCAGCTCTTCATTCTCCGTTTGCATCTCAAGACTTATATAAGTCATGGAAAATTGTAACAAGTTTAACTTAAGCCCTTATTGAGAATCTTAAATGCAATGAGTTAGCATGATTGAAATGGAAAGTTCTTGCTGCTGCTCAGTCATGGAAAATTAATCCCAAATTTCAGTCGATAATGGCTCTATAGTGATGTTCTACTGAGTATGGAACTTAGTTTAACTTCTTTTTTTTTTTCTTTTTTTTTTTTTACATGGAAGAAAAAATCTGTAATCTTAACAGAATTCAAACTGCGGCTGATGATGTTGGGTTCACAGGATTATTCAGGAGATAGCACTGGTCAAGCCCAGACTAGGTCCATGGAATGGATGAAAAAACACACTAGGGCACACTGAGAGCAGTGTGGACTCTTACATTTGGTGGAATTTTTCTTTGCTTGGAATTTTATAACATAAAGTTTAAACAATACATGTTGTTTCAAAATATACACTTTAATAATACAATAAATGGGATTTTTTAAAGTTGATATAGAATATAGAGTGTTGTATTTTAAAATGTGTGTATTTTTTGCTACATAATGTTCTTTGATTATCCTCCAACTATAGTGAAACCATAAAAGAGACCAAATTTATCTTTTTCTTTTGGTTTTGGTTTCCTTGATAAAAAGGAGACAATTTGCACAAAAGAAGCTATGCTATGGGATCCAAGGGTAGTTACAACCAATATTATATATTTATAAACTATTTTGCATGGACATAATGACATCCAAAGGAAATCAATTTGCAACCAAGGTACATTTATAGATAATTTTTTTCATATCCAAAGAAGACAAATATCAATGAAAAAATTAAAACTGAATACCATTCATTAATAATCTTGACATTAGTTTCAATTTTTAAATTATATCAATTATTAAAATGTAGGTTTTGAATTTTATTTTTTAAAAATATGAATATTGTAATTTTGATAATATATTATTTTAGTGGTCATATAAGTAAATGATATACAATCACTTGCACTTTTTTCCACATTTATAGTCCAAATTGACAAGATGTAACTATTATGTGAGTGGTAACATGTAAGCAATGAGTGGTGAATTCTAAATCCTAAAATCCTAAAGCCTAAAACCCTAAATCTCAAACAATGGAGCCTATAACCACTACTTACTACTCACATGTTACTGCTCATAGCTCATTGCTCACATATTAACACTCACATCATAGCACTTCCCCAAATTGACATTGTATTAGTCCACACATGTCTTATGGAGTTATTATAATTTTTTCTATTTATATATTTTTCTATTTAAAAAACATGGATATAATAAATGCATTACCATGTCATTGATATCTTTATAATAAATCTCTCATCCCCATATAACATTCTTGATTTCTTATAGCAAAATACCTTCTGAAATATGAATAAAGCCTCATCCACTTAGATCATAGCTTGAGTCAAGAGTGTACATGGCAATAGGACATTCATTGGATTGGTGGACCTTGAGGCTTTGAAATTGAATTAAAATAAATTAATAACGGAATTGGAATCCAAAATTCAAATGTCTAGGTGGAGTTAATGTATATGGAGAATGTTATGCCTCATTCTTTGAATATAAAGTGTGTTTCTGTCATTCAAAAATTAAAATAAATTAAAAAAACCCTTTCCTAGTACAATGGTCCTAGATATTATGATTTTTGGAAACCTATACCTGGCAAACCTGCCCCATATCCAGACAACAATTATTAGAATTCATGATAGTGTGCAGAATGTTATGCATGGATTTCTTTTTCTTTTTTTAATCATATAAATGGCACTTTTGGTTCATTCTAGTTACTTGCTCATATGGTATTTCTTGGTAATAATATGGATTATTTCTGCAGGAACAGTGATCAATATGTACTCCATTGCATTTGGGCCACAGAATTGAGCCATTATTTGAACTTATTTTTCACTCATTCTGCTCTTGACATCAAAACCACATGTAGAAATACTATAAGTATAAATTATGATGAAAAATACGATGGTATATAAAATAATTTACAGATTTGAAATTAGTAATCTTCATTACTTTATGGTAATGAGAAGTAAACTTGTGATTGGAATGGAAACATTTAAATTAATAATTACATACAGGTTTTAATATAAAAATATAGAAATTGATTTTGCATGCTTTATAAATTTATTTTTTGAAATCAACAAAAAAAAAAAAAAAAAAAAAAAAAATCATAGAAATGGTTTAAACTAAAATTTGGCTAAAAAATCAATAATTCTAGAATAAATCATATGATCATTCATATTTATTATTTTTTAAAAAATTTAAAATTTTCCAAAAAGATGAATTATTATGTTAAGAAGCTATATATCAAAGTTTCATAGCATTTGGACATTTAGTTTATGAGATATGAAGAATTTAGCATGTGGATGTCTATAAACAAGAGTTTGAAGCTACTGATAGAGTTTTGGCTATATCTAAAGATTGGTAATGAATTAACAATTGAAATTTGTTGTGGTAGTTTTTAAAAGTATGTCAATACTTTATGTAAAATTTAAATACTTGTGGATGGTCCAATTTGGAGATAACCATTGTTGAAATTTGGAAAAAATTCTCTTTAAGGTTAATAAAGGATTTAGTATATTTTGCCACATTTTGAGGATTTTAGAGTACTTGAGGCTTGTACACTTCATGTAATTGCTCTTTTTAGGAACAACTTTATATGAATTTAGAGTTTTAATCTATCTTGACATTTGATTGAGGAATTAGTGACAGTTAGGAGTCTAATATTTTTTTGAGACAAACTCTCTTTATTCCAACATATTTGTGCTTCTACTGAAAAAGCCTTAAGGTACTAATTTCTCTATAAATGAAGATGGAAGATCAAAATCCAAGGTTTGAGTTACCAAGGGAGATGAAATATAAAAGTTGGCGGGAGTTAATATTATTTGTCTTATCCCAAGTCACCTTCTTAACTTGAAAAAGTAGAATCAAGCATGTTGGAGGTACAATGAAGCTCACCAAATAAGAATTTCGAGAAAAAGGATCTAAATTATGTAATTAAAAAAAATTAAAGAAAAGCTTTAGACTTTTTTAGATACGTTCTAATAAGATCAAGACATAACTAATCCAATCAAATCATCTTCTAGTATTATGTCATGGTGAGCTATCAAAATCTCATGGCAAAAATGACACCAATTTGGTGATAATAAACCCTATGTATTTAAAGATAGTAGTGAAATCTAATAAAGAGATGAAAAAAATTAAAAAAAAGGCTAAAAAATAATCCAAGTGTAATTAAGAGAAGACTCCTTCTTTTTGGTGAAGCTTGACAAAGTTTTATTAAGCCTAGCAAGCCCTAACTTGAAATCTCTTATTACAACAAAGTAACTAAGGATAAATACATCTAAAAAAATGGAGAAGATTTCTCAAACCTGGAGGGAGAACATTTATTGATGGCCGAACTTGTATATTTGTCTTGCAGTAAGAAAATTACTATTTATAAGATAAGTGGAATTGTCCTCAAGTAAGTTGCTTCAAAATGACTTCTACAACTTTGGAGATAAGTTTGTCTTCCGGCCTTGCCTTGTCCAAATTAGCTCTATCATCTTCTCGTACAATTTCGAAAGAGTTCATCATTGACAGGAGAAACGTGTCATCTACCAAGCTAAAAATACCTTCGGCTTACTTTTACTTTCCAGATAAAATTGTTGCTTTAAATCTTCTTTTCAGCTACGTCCTAAAAAAGATAAGATGGACCAAAAAACATGCTGCTAAGATTTTAGAGAAAAGATCAACAAAATACAAAGAGTTAGCAAATGTCAAGTTGAGTGAGTGAGGAGCTATCGAAGAGGTATACAAGCAGTCATGAGTATAGAATCCTTCACTTGGAATGGCATTGTAAAACCATCATAATTCTCCTCCGCATCAAGAAATCACATCCACACCACCAATATTAAAAATCCTAAACTTAGTTCCAAAACCACCAAACACACATAAATCAAACCTCCAAAATCAAATAGAAATGCATCAAAGAATAAAACAAGGACTCCAGGTAGAACAAAATAGAAAAAATCCTAAATCCTAAACCTCCCCTGTACTAAGAGAGAAAAAAACAAGTGTATAAAGATACTAAATCTCAAACTAGTTCCATCATCCTCTTGTTTAATTTCAAAAGATTTCGTCATTGACATAAGAAATGTATCCTCAATTAAGCTAAAAATACCTATATTTGTGTCTGAATCTCTACTCCTTTCCATCGCTTGCCTTACAACGACCTCAATGCTGAGACCCTTACTTCATCACCCACATGCAATGAATGTAAGCATCGGCAGCGGTCTCATGTAATTCTCTCCACATCCAACAACATTCCTCACTATCAATCTAATGATGCTTAGCCCTGCCAATGTTGTAGCTCTTTTTATGAGAAGAAGTTTTTCAACACTCTTGATTAAACAATTGCTAAGTTGAATGTTACCATAAATCATACATGTGCAATTCATATTAAAGCACAGATATATCTTTCAGTTTAATGCTTGAATTGCAGCTTTGTAATCTGTTTTCATCTCATGTGTAACCTAACCATTTCAAAGAGGATGTACATGTAAATGTATGTTGTTTCATTGAGTGTAGATCGGATAATACTGAAAAATGAATGGTTCAACAAAGGGGTGATTTGGCTCTTCAAAGGAAGAACGTCTGATCAAACAAAGAGATATAATAGTATTTTGTCAGATATCCATTTGCCAAGTACTCGTTTGTTATATTAACGCCGCCTAGGTTGCCACTATTGAAGATGTGGATTTGTGCAAAGCACCTATTTGTGCAAAGCACCTAATTATATTCACTCTTGCTCATGCTTTGAATTTTTAAATGAAAATGAACTAAACACACACTCAATTTTAAAAGTCACTGTATATTTTTGAAAAATTATTTGTGATTTATAAACAAGTTCTCGGAGTGTAGTTGTCACCAAAATATAATTTAAACGTACTTAGATTCGTAGTAGTTCTATGAGCCGTATGATTTTAAGTATGACTTTACTTCGAGGTAGACATTTAGTATCTTATTTACATCTATGAAGTATTGTTTGAGTTAATAGCTTCAAGCTTAAGAATTGGTTTTTATGTACGGGATTACAGTATCCTGCTTTCACAATATTTTATTATAAAAATTTGATTTTTATATTTTGTGGTTTTATTTTATAATTTCATTAATTGAACCACCATATTCTTTCATTAACGAGTTTCATATTTTTTGATCTGTGTTTGCAAATTATAATTAATTGTACTTCTTGAATTATCTAGAGTGTTGATACTTAATTGTACTTCTTGAATTATCTAGAGTGTTGATAATTAATTGTACTTCTTGAATTATCTAGAGTGTAATTAATTGTACTTCTTGAATTATCTAGAGTGTAATTAATTGTACTTCTTGAATTATCTAGAGTGTAATTAATTGTACTTCTTGAATTATCTAGAGTGTAATTAATTGTACTTCTTGAATTATCTAGAGTGTAATTAATTGTACTTCTTGAATTATCTAGAGTGTAATTAATTGTACTTCTTGAATAATGAATAATACTAAATATTACAAAACTTTAACCCTTCAAGGTCTGAGAAGCCCAATTTGGTGTTTATGGCAAATTTGACATGGAAGGAAAAAGTATTGAGGATTTCAAGAGCTGACATCATGCGGCGGTTCCGCGGACACAGCAAGCGCATGGATTCTGGCGCGATGACCGCCATCCACAACAGCCACGCGTTTCCACGCCAATGCAGTGGATGTTTCCGTCGGTATTTCATCCGTCCGACGGATGATTTCCACCGATCAGTCTCATTCTCATCTTGAGCGTGACCATATCCAAGCAAACTGTGGCCTCAACTACAGTTGCTTGGCTTCCCTAGCAATCGCTGAAAGGTCCGTGCCTTCTGTCTTACACGCATGCCCACATCCTGTGACGTAGCTCTCGTTGGCGCAAGTAGTGGCGTCGCCGGAGTAGTCGACGAAGATTGCTTTGCCTCGCCTGCTTCCTCCAGAAAATAGGTAGTTGTCTGAACCCGGTTGGACTAGGGAGTGGTGTGCTGAGGGTGTGGTGGATTGGATGGATTGCAGCTTGAGCGCAAGTATTTGAGAATAGCATCCTCTAGGCCGAGTTGACCTGGTGGTCGAGATCACAACGAGATTCCGTGGACGGTTCGGGTCAGCAATAGCTTGGTTCGCGTGCATTTGTCGGTAAGGGTTTGTACCTTGGCTTGAGTTGCAAAGTCACATGCTTTGTTGAGTTGTTGGGCAGCTGCTGAACTGGGTTATGTACGTTGCTGTCGGTGGCGCAAGTAGCGGCGTCGCCGGAGTAGTCGACGAAGGTTGATTTGCTTGGCGTGCTTCCTCCAGAAAATAGGCGGTTGTCTGAACCCGGTTGGACTAGGGAGTGATCTGCTGCTGAGGGTGTGGTGGAATGGATGGATTGCAGCGTGAGTGCAAGTACATGACAATAGTTTCCGCATGGGTGAGTGGCTACTTTCTTGAATTGTTTTGTTTTGCATCTTTGTTTGTTACTAGAAGTGAAAAAGTGACTAAGTATTGATTGAGAGTTTTAAGAGATCGGATTTAGTTTATAAGTAGAAGTTGGAAGTGAATAGAGTGAAGTTAAGTATTTTTTTAATTAAAAAAAGAGTTTTTAATATTTTAATGAATTTTTATATTTTAAAAATTTAAAATATTAATTACTTATACTTCATAGTTTCTTATAAATCATATTTTAATGTTTTTAATACTATATTAAGTAAGGTCTTTGCTTGTCTACATTAATGAAAGTGATTTAATACATTGTGTTGATTTTACAATTAAAGTGAAGGATTTGAGTTGGTTTTTTTATTCAATCAAAAGAAGGTGGGTGCATTTAAGGAACTTCATGTTATGATTATTCTAGTTGTTTATCAAAGTTTGTAAGGTAGATTTCTTTAGGTAGAAGTCATGTAAGATGTAGGATATTGATTTAAGATTAGTAATTTTTACATTGAAGTTGTAGGTTGAAATAAGGTTATATAAATATATAAAGAAATTAAGTGTTGGTTTTAGGATTATTTAGAATTGATGGTTTAGTATTAAAATTACATATTCAATTTGTAGGATGCAAAATTGTATGGTTTGTGGGACAATATAGATAAAAGAGTGTTTGATAAATATTCTTGAAATACAAAATAAATCTAACATATAATTTTCTATAGGTGGTAAGAAGGTAAAATTAGAATATTTGTTACTAATTCATCATGGCATATCTTTTGGAAGTAATATATATTCATGGTTTGGAGCTATTTACATGGTTTTTCATGTTAAGATCTTCAAGCATCATGGAACAATATGACGAAATATCAAATATGCAAAGTATTTGTGGAGATACTTGGAAAGGATCTAAAGTCTATATTGGAGCATTCAAGGTTTTATTGAAGACAAAAGACTTGTTGAATAGAAACCAATGTGCAAATTTGTGCAAGAAAATTGAACATGTTACAAAGGTTTTTGACCATCTAATGTCTTGTACCAATGATGGATTGGAGTTTGGGTTTTTATTGAGTGAATTATTTCTTATAACTAAATCTTATTTTTTAGTACAAAAGTGTGGAGAACCAAATTGGTGTGAAGAAGTTATCTTCCAATTGAATAATAAAGAGACTTTTAGGGAACTAGTGTTGGATTTGAAATGTTGTTGTGATATAGCAAGTAATATGCTTTTAAAGCATTATTCCAACAAATATAAAGACATCACATTTGCTACTTTTAATGTTGCAACATGTGATGAAACAAAAGGTGATGTTAAATTTCTTTGTGATAAGTTGATCCATGCAGTTGGAGAAGAAGATTTTGAATATTATGGATTAGCAAATCATCTACTAAAAAGGTTGGAAGATTTGGTTTGTATAGAAGATGGAGAATTGGATGAATTGAAATTATTGTCAAACATAAAAAATCTTAAAATTATAAAATGCATGAGTGGAGGAGGTTATGGAGAAGTTTATAAATCACAATGGTTGGGACTTTTGTGTGCAACTAAAAAGATGGATGTTGTACATAATAAGTTTCTTAAGAGAGGTGAGCATTTTAGCTAATTTATGCCATCCCAACTTGATAACATATTATTTTGTAATAAAAGGTATTGCCAATGAAAGTGGTGAGTCTTCTAAGACAATAGTAAAAAAAGATTATTTGTATATGGGAATGGAATTGATGCAAACAAATTTAAATGACATGTTGCAAACAAAAGAACAATCATCTTATATTTTTCTTATTGATATTATATATCAAATTGCAAAAGGGATGTGTTACTTACATGACATGCACATTGCACATCGTGATCTAAAGTTTGATAATATTTTGATTAATATCATGGAGACAAAAATTATGAATAAGATTGTTCGACATGCTATTATAAAAGTGATTGATTTTGGAATGTCCAAGATTGAAGTTGGAAGTAATCCAAAAACTATGGAAAAAAAAAGTCCTTATGATATTGTTGCATATATGGCTCTAGAGGTATTGAAAAACAAATTTCAAGCAATGGCAATGTGTTCTTTTGAAGTAGATGTTTATTCATTTGCAATGGTATGTTCTAAGATTCTCTCAAAAAAAGATCCATTTGATGATGTTTTTACAATAAAAGAGATAATAAAAAAAATTAAAAGAGGTGAAAGACCAAACTTACCTTCAAATTGTGATGAATTAAGTGAGCTTATCAAAGAGTGTTAGAGATTGAATTGACCAAAGTTTGCAACTATTTGCAAAAGATTGAACATACTAAAAAAAAAAAATTTAGTTTGAATTAGTGTGGTAAATGCACCATATTATAGAGCATCAAAATACAATTGTCATCAAAATATAGAATTTGAACAAGTACATAATAGATTGCTATTTGTAAGATTTGTACTAAAAATTAAAATAAGTATGTATTGAATAAATTGTATTAATTAAATTTTATATTTGTATACACTCTTCTATGCTATAGTGATGTCTAGATGCCATCTTATGAGCTCAAGTTAGTAATACTAGATTAAAATGTAATACATATATTATTCTTATGCTTTTGTTAATATATAATTGAATATTTAATTGTAGGCTGATTTCTCCGAGGAAGAAATATTTGGTAGAGTACAATATTTATCACAAATAAGACAACAATGTGCAAGTAAAGTGAAGGCATTGTATCTTATTGGGGTGGGTGGAATGGGCAAGAGCACAATAGCAAAGACCACATTGAATGATGTGAAGCACATATATGATGCCTCATGCTTTGTTGAGTGCATTGAAAGTGGTGGTGATTGCTATATGACTACTTGTAATATTTTAGAATAACTTAAAGCTGAATCAAAACCAAGAGATTTAAAGGAAGCTCAAGAAATGTTGAAATCATTCTTGATGAAGAACAAAACTATCTTGATCTTTGACAATATTAAGAATGAAAGTGAAATTGAAGATGTTGTGCATATGGATGACGTATTTGCTAGTAATGGTAGTACATTAATTGCAACAACTCGAGATTTGAAAGCAATAAAACATTGTGGTGAAGAAATTTGTAAAATAAATGTTGAAGGACTTGATGAAGAAACAAGTTTGAAGTTGTTTGTCACTCATTCTTGTGGCCAAGACAATTTGCCTAATGAACTTGTTGACATTGGCAAAAAAAATTGTAAGAGCTTGCAATGGCCTACCATTGAGTCTAAAAGTTATGAGAGCATTTTAAAGAAAAAATCAGAGGTTGAAATATTGGAAGTGAGCTTTACAAAAGTTGAAAAAGGGAAGTGACTTAAATAGAGATGAAAAGAATAGTGACTACAAGATTTGGAAGATATAAAGAATAAGCTTTGATAATTTGGAATTTGAAGAGAAGAAAATATTTTTAGACATATATTATTTTTTTTATATATCAAAATGATATATATAGAAGTAATATAAATAAATAAAAATTAACATTTAAAGATTGGAATTTTTTATTTTTATATCTTCTTATTTTTATTAAATTATTTTAGATGTGAGTTGATATAAAATTATTATTTAAATCAATTAATCTTATATTGTAATTAGATTTGTATGTATATTACGTGCACTGCTAATATACAAATTCTAATCTTTTTGTATGTTTAATTGAATTTGTTTATAGTTGGAGGGATTATTTTACAACTATCAAGACAATAATAATATTTATAAAATAAGAACTTGTTTTTCATCACTTCAATTTTTAAGTTGTAATATTGGTGTTTTTGCACCAAATATTGTTATAAGGATACTAAGCATATTTTTTGTGTTGATAAAATATTCTCTTAGTTTAAAATGTTTACTATTAGATATGTCAATTTATATCAAATTAAAAGAAGAATTAGTAGACAAAGTATTATATATGCTATATGACAGAGATGTTTATAGAAAGTTTAAAAATTTAAACATCTTATAATTAAAAAATTGCTCTTTTGTACAAAAATTTCCACATTCATTCTTTAAAATTTTTATATTATTGGAACTTGACTTACAAGGATGTTCAAACTTGATCATGCTACCAAATGAAATTTAATATATGATTTCTTTGAAAAGATTTAATTTGATGGATTATAAAAAGTTAAAATCATTAGTAACATCAATAAAAAGTCTTTTGTCTTTAAAATATCTTAATATAAGTAGGTACTCAAGCTTAGAATCATTGCCAAATGAATTGGGCAACCTGACATCTTTGACTATCTTTAATATAAGTAAGTGTTCAAGCTTGACATCATTACTAAATGAATTGGGCAATCTGACATCTTTGACTACCTTTGATATAAGCAAGTATTCAACATTGACATCATTGCCAAATGATTTGGGCAACCTCACATCTTTGACTACCTTTAATATAAGTTGGTGCTGAAGCTTAATATCATTGCCAAATGAATTGGATAATCTCAAATCTTTAACTACCTTTAATATGAATTGGTGCTCAAGCTTGATATTATTACCATATAAATTGGGCAACCTTATATCTTTGACTAGTTTCAATATTAGCTATTGCTCAAGCTTGGAATCATTGCCAAATGAATTGGGCAACTTCACATCTTTGACTACCTTTAATATAAGTAAGTGTTCAAGCTTGACATCATTGTCAAATGAATTGAACAATCTCACATCTTTGACTATCTTAAATATAAGAGGGTGCTCAAGCTTGACATCATTGTCAAATGAATTTGGTAACTTCACATCTTTGACTACCTTCAATATAAGTAAGTAATCAAACTTGATATCATTGCCAAATGAATTGGGCAATCTCACATCATTGACTACCTTTGATATTAGTAGATGTTCAAGCTTGATATCATTGCCAAATGAATTAGGCAACTTCACATCTTTGACTACCTTTAATATAAGTTGGTGTTCAAGCTTGACATCATTGCCAAATGAATTGGGCAACCTCATATCATTGACTACCTTTGATATAAAATAGTGTTCAAGTTTGACAACATTGCCGAATGAATTGGGCAACCTCACATTGTTGACTACCTTTGATATAAGATGGTGCCTAAGCTTGACATCATTGCCAAATAAATTGGACAATCTCACATCTTTGATTACCTTTGATATGAGCAATTGTAAAAGGTTAATATCATATCCAAAATGATTAGAAAAATTAAAATCTTTCATTACTTAAAGTTTAACATCTTTATTAAATGAAATAAATAACCTCATATCTTTGATTTTTCATACTATGCACAATTATTGAAGCTTGAAATTATTGCTAAATAATTTGGACAACCTCACAAAATTGACTATGTTTTATATCAACAATATGGATTAATTTGACATCATTACCACTTCAATGAAACACCTTTATAATTTTTGTTACTATAGATATCAATTGATGCAAATGCTTGATATCATTATAAAAAGAATTAGACAACCTCATATCTTTGATTACCTTTTAATCAATCAAGTTTTTAAACTTGACATTATTAGTAAATGAATTGGAGAATTTTTTATTTTTTACTATTTTTGATATAAGAGAATATTGAAGGTTGATAACATTCTCAAATAAATTAGATAGTGTCATATCTTTAAATACTTTTAATATATTGAGATGCTCAAGCTTGGCATTATAGTCAAATGGATTAAATAATATTTCATCTTTAATTAATTTTTATATGTAGAAGAGCTTAAGTTTGATAATATTACCAAAAAAATTAGACAATCTTATATTTGTGAATGTTTTTGAGTTTTGGCAAGTATATAGGCTTGACATCATTGCAAAATGAACTAGAACACCTGATAGAATCCTTATTAAAAGAAAGTGCTTCAATATAATAATACTACTACCAACATTAATCAAGTTTAGAATTTAGGATTTAGAGCATGTACAATTTGAGGATAAAAATGATTGAATTGAAGAAATCTCAGATGGTAAGCTGATCAAAGACAATTGAAGATTTGAAAGGATTTGTAGAGAGATGTATGTGATGTGACAATTCAAACCATAAGTGTGGTGATTGTGCCAATTACAATGTTGCAATTAAGGATGGAATTATATATTTCAAAGAAGATAGGATAAGACTCACAGGATCTAAAGAGCCTTTGAAAACCAATTTTGAAAAAAGAGGCATGAAAAGATTGGTGGAAGAGTAGACCTTCAAGAATAATGCTATATATGAAAAAAAAACAGAATCTTACACTATTACAGCTGATCAAAAAATAATTCAAACTAATTCTTTACTAACTATAGATCATGATCAAGGGAATTGAAGCTATCAGAAAGATGATTAGATGGGATGATTTAGTTAATGCTATGAGCATCAAAGTATTTTTGAATAGAGACTAACAAAGTAATGATTTGCATAGTGCTATGATTGAAGAAAAGAGAGGTAGAGTTTTTGAAGAAGAAGATATTAAACATACAAAGAAGAAAAGATCTCCAATAAACAAAGATACTTCTTATAATCAAAATTCAAAGAAGGTTTCTCCTTTTGTTCATTATGGTAATCAACCATTATCAAAAGAATGGTGGAAGAAAGAAAAAATAATCAAGAAGAATGAATCAAACAAAATTAAAGATAAAAGTCCTGCTTACAAGTTTCAATTTGATATTGAGACATCTACAAATATAAAAAATATTTTAAAAGAGAAAATTTTAGATGCTAAGATAAAATTTATTCTAAGAGAGGCTCTTGGTATAGCAAAGACAGATTTCCATGAGTTGATCATTGATGTGATAAAAAAAAAGAGGTAGGTGGCAATTGAAGTTATTATAGTAGAGGCATTAGATACTTGGATGACTAAGAATGAAAAGGAAGAAATATGACAAGTATTTGCACAATCTACATCATTAGAATTTAAAAGCACAATTGATATAGAAGATAGAATTTAGATGAATCATGCCAAGGATATGGAAGGATATTGAATAGAATACATCTCAATAGAATTTAGAAAAAGAAAAAAGATTATACAAAAAATATATATTATCAATTTTTCAAAAGAAGATGATGATAAGATGAAAAATAATAGCTATTCAATTTTTTATTAGACTAGAGCTACTATAGAGATATAAGTGAAGTTAGAAGATTTTGAGAATCCAATCTTGGCCTTAATTGATCATGGATCAAAAATTAGTATCATATTCAGGCGGATATATTAGAAGAATAAGTAGCTAATTGATATCAACCATAGTTAGGTGATTAGAGTTACAAACAATGAATAAGGTAATCTATGTGGAACTTATTTAGCTATAAAAACCAAGATTGGAAATGTGAAAGTGGAATAAAAAAATTTTGTATAAAATTTTATTATATATCTAGTAATAATTGATTAGTCTTTTATTACAACTGTTAAAATTGAAACTAAAGTTTTAGATGATGGTTCACATTATTTCAAGATTCATAGTTGTGATAGAAAGAAGGCTATATAATTTTTTATTGTAAAGTCTATTTATGAAAGGCACAAAGAGTAATTAAGAAGAATACATTTGGATGGCATTCTAAAAAGCACCTCTGTAGGATGGAGATTCATGGATGTTAATGAATCATTTACAAACTCCAATATAGATAATATGAATTTTGGATTTTTGAACTTGACTGGTAACAGATTTATAAGCATTCAAAGGACTAAAGATTTGTATTTTATAATTAGAAGAAGGATGAAGAAATAAGAAAAAAACTTTAAAAAAGTAGGTTTAGTTTCAGATGATGAAGCTATAGTAGGAATAATAGAAGAAGCAGGTTTAGAAGATGATTTGGTATAAGTTTTGGAAAACTTAGCTATAAGCATGGATAAAGATGCTATAATGGAAATATACTCAAAAGGACTTATGAAAAGATTGTGGTAAAAAGCAGACTTATTATAAGTTATAGGTTGAAATCTAAGGCCATAGTATAAATTAAATATAAGATTGAGACAAAAAAAGTAAAACTTGTAACTATCCAATTACCACTTGATACTTTAGAGTACATCAAGCAAGCAATTAAAGAACTATGTTTGAGAGAGAAGGACATAATTAGGCATCAATTTACTTATAAATCATTAATTAAGCTAAAGATTGGAAGAGGTGATTTCTTGACATCAATAGAAAAAAATATATTTTAAAAAATACTTATTAGATATGATAAGGCATTTGACTTCTAATAAGATTGGATGTATAAATCCTAATATTGTAGCACCTATAATAATCTTTATTCTACCACATATTCTATGGAATTTAATACATATATCTATGCTCAAAATTTTGCTTCCAAAATTGATAGAATTGTTAAAAGAGAAAGTGAAGATGGATATTTTAGAACCTTTAATTATTCCCTACTCTAATAGATGGTTTATAATATTTAAGAAGTCAAAGACATTGAGATTCATTTAGAATATGCAAATAATAAATAAAGTGACTATTTAAAATATGGAATTAGGTTCTATAGTGGATTAAGTGGCTAAGCAATTTGCAAGTCATGACATTTATTTTATTAAAAACTTGTATTTTAGATATGACCAGTTCTAGCTAGTTGAAGAAAATAAAGACTTGACTACCATAAAGACTCTTTTGGATTTAATGAGGATGCATATCTTACCTTAAGATGCAACCAATACTGTGGCTCATATATAAAATGCTATAAATCAAATATTAAATGAATTTGTGCTTAAAAAGACCATCCCATTTTTGATGATATATCTATAAAAGGCTGCAAAAAAAGAGACAAGGATGAAATTATAGATGCGAAAGATTATAAAAAATTTATGAAACAATACATTGAAGATGTGGCTTAGATATTAGACAAGCTTGAGTCAATTAATTTGACATTATCTGTAAAGAAATCAAACTTTGGAATTAGTGAGATTTTGGTGGTGAAGCACATATGTGATAGATATAGTAGAAAATCAAATCCAAAAATAATTGATGCTATATTTAAAATAAAAGTATATAAAAATATTATAAAAAATAAAAGATTTTTGGATGCATGTATATTCTATCAAATTTAGATGCCTTACTTTGCATATATCTTAGAGCCATTATATAAAATATTGAAGAAAGATAAAAGATTTATTTAGGAGAAAAAACAAGAAATAGCTATAAAAAAATTAAAGAAGATGTTGAATTTATTATATTTGGATAAATAGATTATCAATGTGGAAGATCAATGATTGTAATGATGGATACATATCCTATAGCAATTAATGGACTATTAGACAAGATGATATAGAAGGAAAGAGATTTGCAATAATATTTGGAATCATGGTTTTTATAGAAAGGTAGAGGGCTTATCTACAAGTTGAAAGAGAATTTTGGAAAGTACTCATTGCTTTAAAGGTTGAAAAGAGTTATTTGATTGGATCTAGTGTGCTTTTGGAAACAAACTATTTATTTGTATTTGAAATGATAATTAACTATATTATTTCAGATATTGTTATATTGAGATGGATAGCTTATATAAAAACTTTGAACCATGTTTTGATATATATTATTAATAAAGAAAGCTCGGTAGCTAACATATTATTCAAAGCTAGGTATACCTTTGAAAGAGAGATGATGGTACATGAAAAGAGTGAAGATCAAGAAAAGAAGAGCTATGAAAATTTATTTGCTACTAATGGAATGGATTTTGTTGAAAGAGTTCAAAATTTCTATGAAGGTTTGTATAAAGGAAAATTGAAAGATATTAGAATTTATTTGAATATAATGAAGAAGCAAGAAGGTTGGATGGATAAAACCTTCAAAAATATTAGGCATCAATTTTATAGTTATTTATTTATAGATGGATTGATATAGAAGAAGCCAAGAAGAAGTAACAAAATCTCATTGAAGGTAGTAGAAGATTTTGAGACTAAAAACAAGATTTTGAAAGAGTTTCATGACACATTCTAGATAAGACACAGAGAAGTTTGGATTTTATAAACCAAAATTAAAAAAAGATATTGGTAGAAGGATTTATATAAGGATGTAGAAGACTTTATAAATTCATACACAATGTGTTAGTTATAATCTAAGAATAGATATAGTGATAGATTATATCCTATTCATCCACCTTCAATAAATTTTTAATAGATGATTGATTTGGTAGCTGTGCCATCAAAACCTTGGAGCATAAAATATTTGATTTTGATAAGAAAAAAACTATCAAATTATATTGAAAGAAGGGCATTTAGAACCGAGACTATAGAAATAATATACAAATTTATATTAGAAGATATCTTTAGTAGATATAGAAGCATTAGAAAGATGAGAGCTGATAGATGAGAATTAGATGTTGTTGAAGTAAAAAAATTCTTCAACAAGTATAGAGTTCAACTGAAGTTGACTATTTTTTATAATCTTAAAGTCAATGAAAAGAGTGAGAGGGGCCACCCTCTCATCATTTATGCATTAATCAAAGTATATAAAAGTAAGCTAATTCAATGGCCTAAACTGCTTCCATTTGCTTTATAGGCTGATAGGACTACTCACAATATTGTCATTGATTATATGTCCATAAAGCTGATATTAGGACAAAAATCTATAATATCAATTGAAGAAATATATCCTACATGGATGTATCTATCTTGGAAAGATGGCATTGATATAAAAAGATTAATAAAATTCCAAATTAAATAGTTGGAAAGATTATTTGAAGACCTACAAATTACATCTAAAAGATTTAAAAAAAGAAGATCAAAAAATAAAGAAAGATTTGATAGAATTCATAGATTAAAGCCTAGGCCTATAGAAGTTAGAGATTGGATTTTAATTTATGATAATAGCTTAGAATATCAATATAGTATTGAAAAGAAATTTATCAAAAAATAATTTGGACCATATGTAATAGTCATAGTCTATAATAATGCCACATATTTTTTACATGAGCTAGATGGAGCTATTTTTATAATTCCAGTAGCCAAAAAGAGGGTCAAGATTTTCAAGAGAAGAGATAGGAGGTTTAAGATAGAAGACCTTGAAGAAATTTTATCTCAACATTTGAACCAAGAACATAAAGTAAAAGAATCTATGAGTAATTTAGAGCACTCTCAAGAAAATGAAGAGAAGTAACATGTGGCTTATATCAAAGAATGTGCAGGTTTGGAGGAAATGGATGTTATATTATAATTATTTATATTATATAAAAATTAAATAAAATATATAATATGTTTATAAGTCTAGATGTGTGTTAGAATGATTAGTAGATTATATAAAAAAGAATTGATGTAAAAATTTTTATTTTGATATTTTTTTAACTATTTTGATTATAGCATTTAAATTATATAAAACTTAAATATTTAGTATAAAGCCTCGAGAGAAGATTGGGATCCAAAGATAAAAAATTAAACTACTAAAAGCCTTACTTGGAAGGATGAAAGTAAAATATGGATGAATGAAGGTAAGGGATGAAGATCTTCATCTGTATTGGTCAATGGTCATATCCAATAGATTTTGAATAGGTTGTCTGTGATAAGAAGAAGGATTTCAACAACTTCAAAGAAGGCATTCAAAAAGCAAAGACTAGGATTAAAAAGCTTATTTTTTGTACTACAATTTTGATATAAAAATTAAGAGATTTGGAATTTTTATGAGGGAGGAGTAGGCACTTGAAATTAAGTTGTACAAATCTTATCTATTGTCATTCTTTTGAGGATACAAGGAGTTGTACAAAAGCTTTTGGAGATTGGAAGATATATCTAGAGAGGTGATTTTAAGACCTACATCTTGCTTAGAAGAATTGATATATTTAAAGTCTGTGAGAAGGACATATTAGAAGTTGAAGATAGTAGATCTAATTTTAAAGTAATAAGTAGACCATATTATTGATAGTGATGATTTCTGCCATATCTTGATCTTCTAGTTGAATTTTTTCTAAAAATTTCCAAGAAGATGAATTATCATGTTAAAAAGCTATAAACCAAATTTTTATGGCATTTGAACATTCAATTTATAAGATATGAAGAATTTAGCATGCAATTGTTTGTAAACAAGGATTTGAAGCTATTATTAGGATTTTGGCTATATCTAATAATCAATAATAAATCAAAAATTGAAATTTATTGTGGTAGTTGTTAAAAATATGTTAGTACTTCATATAAAATTTGAGTATATTTGGACAATCCAATTATAAGATATACATTGTTGAAGTTTAGAAAAAATCTCCCTTAAGATTAATAAAGGATTTAGTATATTTTGCTACATTTTGTCTATCTCAACATTTGATTTAAAAATTAATAGCAACCAAAAGCCTAGTGTTTTTTTGAGGTAAAGTCTTTCTATCCCAACAACGTGCTGTGATATTATGTTATATAGAAATAGCTATTAAATTTTTTCCTTTCTTCAAATAATTGAAGTTCAAATCTACTAACAAACCATCTTCAATAGTTTTTTTTAATAATAATTATAAACCCACTTAGAATGCCTTTGAAGTTTGTAGTACTTGTAGCTTATTTCATCCACCTTGTTTAAACTCTATTATATAAAAATACCTTTTTCTGCCTTTGCCAAAACATAAGATTTTCTTCCAGTCTAGATATTGAGTCTTTTATGGAATTTATAAGAAAAATGGATTTAAAGCCAAATTATCTTTCAAAGTAGTAATTTTATCAAATTTTTAAAATGTGAAAAAAATTTAATGGAAACTTTTATTAAATTATTCTTAATTGTAATATCCACCTATACAAGAAAAATATCATATTTTTTGGATATATTTTGTAATTACTATGATTTTTTTGGAATACATTATTCTTTAGAAATTTATAGTAAATTCATTTTTTCTAATAAAATTTTAAAAAAATCAAGACAAATAGTATATATAAAGATTTATTGATGAAAAAATAATTAATAAATATTCTTATAAATATACAAGGAGTATATACAAAGTATCACCACAAGGCTTATAGAAAGAAGTATGACTATGTTTGCTCCTAATTGAGAAGTGAGGAGTTAATACATTTTAGATCAATTTGCAACTCCATCAAGCAACCCTCAGATTCTATATGTATAGATACATATAAAAATGAAGCCACAAGTATACTTAGATGTCAAATGTTTTTTAAAAATGAAGATGGCAGATGTTTAAGGTCCAGTCCTCATGGAACTTGTCTCAAAATAATTTGGACAGGAAATGGTCATTTACTTGCTTGGCATTTATCCATCCAACCCTTAACAAAGATGACAGGTCCTATAGAAATTGAAAACATTTGCCAAGAGGTGATGGCAAGTTCTAAGAAGTGAGTGAATCCTCTAATTGAACCATTTTAAATGAAAAAAATTCTTACATTGCCTCCTTTTACCTCTACTTCCAAACTCTCCTGAATTTTAGAGAGTTATAAAAGTACTCTTGCTTTAATTTAGATCCTATATATGAGTACATACAAACAATCATCTTGCTTGACAGATATTGTAGGGAAGTTATAATGTTCTTGCTAAGATAGTATCCATGTGGAGCACAAGCCTTATGTGTATGATAATTCTCAACATATATGAAGGATTACTATAGTAGAGAAGTTAGCTTGGATTTTGCAGACATCACCAATCACATGGTTTCCGTAGTTCTACACACAAATGAGTGGTCAACAGATAGAATACAATTGGTTTGAAGTATTTAGGGTTACTAAAACAAATTAGAAGAGCATGAATTGTGACATCTAGAGACTCTAGATCTAGAGGCAATTGGCATATCATTCAGATAACGTATCTTGTATGCCTATAGTTGATAGTGAATTTGTTGAGCAGTGGTTCTGGTCACTTGGTTTGACATCATGATCTTGCTTGTTAATATGGGTTTCTCAAAGATCAATTGTAGGCTGCAAACATCACCTCCTCATCACTGGCAACTCTATTCACCTTTAGTTCTATACAAAGTATCACCACAAGGCTTGCAAGAAACTAACCTCTCAATGCCCAAGGTATCTGCAGAAAAGTAAAAATGTGCTTTGATATATAATTTTCTATTTAAGTTTTTTGAAATATTATTAGTAGATGTGACTGCAAGTTTTCTATTAGTCCCAATATTTTCCAATTTTTTTGATGAAAAAAAATTTAATATGATTATTAAAGTGAGATGTATTAAAAAAATCATATCAATCACATAATTGCTCCAAATAATCTTATTATTTTATTGAGAAGTTTAAGTTAAATTGAAAAACCATCACTATATAATTTATTCTAAATATATAAATCTTAATTTAGAAATTTGATAAATGATTATGTTTTGCAATGTAGTTTGGACTATGATCCCTTGACCTTGCAAATGTAATAAAATGCTCAATATTTTAAATTTTTAGATTTTCAAAGTAAAATAGAAACTAGGTGTGATAAGCTTCATTTTCTCAATTGGACTCAATAGCCAAAATTGTCAACCACCATCCACAATTTGTAGGGCTTGGGCATTTAGGGACTAAAGTAGGATGATTCATAACAGCCCTTCCTCAGGAACCACACAGCAGTGAATCCAAAATCCCTGCTCCAAGGCTCCAATGTCCTCTGGTCTAGGTTTAGGCTAACTTCCAATTTTTCCTCCTTGTTTTCCTTTGTACATGTAGTAGTTCCTTTTATTTTGTAGCAATTTGGCAATACTTAGCCCAAAAAAAAACAAAGACTGCTCTAGTCCTTGATAAAAGGTTCAACTTGTTGGTCCATTTGGTTAAATAGGAATGCAATTTGCTTTGATAATGATGTCTAGGCCATGAAAAAGGTTGAAAGAATGCTCTTGGAGGAAACCATTAATCATGGTTGTGTTGTCTGGATGCACATCAAGAGGCTAATGAAGAGATACCTGGAAATAGCAATGACAACAGCTTATTAGATTTGAACAGGAATGGTGTAGAAAGAAATTCTTTGGAGAGAGGGTTGGGAAAACCATCATAGGACTCCTCAAAGAAGATTTGGAATTTCATCATAGAACTCTTCAAAGCTGAGAGTTTTTTGAAAGACACAATTTTTTGTTAGAATGTAAAAGCCTTGTTGGGAGGCTTCACCCTATCTGGTTTATTGTTCAATTTGTTCCCTGCCATGGAATGAAGAGTGCAGTGATTCAAAGGGAAAAAAATCAAATTACCACCAGACAAATAAATAAATAAACAAACAAGGATTAATAAGAAGCTCAATTGGAGGGGCTTCCATGCCAACTTCTATGATGATTTTAGTGGCCAATTTTGAGTATTCTATGGTGCAATTCATGATACTTTCTATGTTAGGAAAAACCCTGCCTACATGTCATCACATGTCATTTTTCCTACTTAGTGACTTCACGACTATATTGTACTTTTGATTCTAATCAAAGTGTGAAGAATTAGTGTCCAACTTTCTTTGACACTAATTTATAAAGAATGATAACTAGGAAGGTGGAGACACCAGAATTTAGTGTTCTCTCCAACAAATTATAGACTAGTTTTTTGAGGAATGAAGATGGTTTGAAGTATTTAGGGTTACTAAAACAAATTAGAAGAGCATGAATTGTGACATCTAGAGACTCTAGATCTAGAGGCAATTGGCATATCATTCAGATAACGTATCTTGTATGCCTATAGTTGATAGTGAATTTGTTGAGCAGTGGTTCTGGTCACTTGGTTTGACATCATGATCTTGCTTGTTAATATGGGTTTCTCAAAGATCAATTGTAGGCTGCAAACATCACCTCCTCATCACTGGCAACTCTATTCACCTTTAGTTCTATACAAAGTATCACCACAAGGCTTGCAAGAAACTAACCTCTCAATGCCCAAGGTATCTGCAGAAAAGTAAAAATGTGCTTTGATATATAATTTTCTATTTAAGTTTTTTGAAATATTATTAGTAGATGTGACTGCAAGTTTTCTATTAGTCCCAATATTTTCCAATTTTTTTGATGAAAAAAAATTTAATATGATTATTAAGGTGAGTACATTTCCAAGTATAGCCAACAAAATAAATACTGAAACATTAAAATTGATCAAATTAATGTCGAACCAAACTGTCAGCCTGGTTTTCCAGCAATATAAATAGACTATCAAAACACAATCCATATACAAACTAAATAGCCACTGTAGCTGACCCACACCACGGCGACAGTATTTCAGATAAAAAGGTTTAATAGTGGAAGGAACACTAATTAAGTATTCATTTATTTCATGTTGGAAGCTAATGGGAATAAACAGTGTAGTGGAATGTGACTTACTTTTCACTTTCAAAATTGTATATATTACAATTTTTGGCAAGAAAATGTTAAAAATAAGTTCCTTTATGAATTCTATTTTATACCTCAGAAAATATTTCCTCTTAGATTCTTATATTCCTTCATGCATAAATGGCTGGATTTAGGCACATCTACCTTACACAATATTATTGTAGATTAGGATAGAGAACATTGCAATTGCCCAAGTCAGCAATCTGACATTATACCAACATACCTGGTGACTGTGAAGATTTGCAAGAAAATTTTGCTTTCTCAGGTTTAAGATGTTCTGCTCTTAGCTTTCAAGACAATACAATATATTTATAATACATAATTACTATGATATCTTCTACTACATTGCAGTTGTTATTTAGTATGGACTAGAGTATTTATCAGGGGCGCATATTATTCAACATTAGTTATGTTGTGGCATTGTAGCATTTGTGGTCTGCAGTGGTGGTGTTGCTGTATTGGGCAAGATATTTACTGTCCTAGATAATTATTCTCCAATACAAAATAACAATTGCTGTGCACCTGTATCACTGTGCTTCAAGCATGCATTTAATTGTGCCAATGTTGGCTAAAGACAAATAATTCTTTCTTCCTTCAAAACATGATTTTATTATTCTGAAAGTGTTAATGACACTGTATGAAAGACAACACCAAATTCTGAACTGTTATATTTAGTTCCATGTAAACAATTTGACACTCCCATTCAAAATATGCAGCTTGGGTGGAATTTGGTCTGGTATTCAAGGTTCTTGCATAATACAAAATGACTTTTTGAAATTGTAGATGTGACCATGTTCTCTTGGTCACACTTTCACCCTTCCACTTGCAGCCTAAGGAGGTTGTGCATGTTAAAAAGTGAAAAGAAACTCAGAGTATTATAGCTGCAATTGGTGGCATTGCTGCACCCTACAAAACATGTTCAAAAATACTCAACCTTCATAGCTGAACCTTCGTTCCCATCAGAATCATCCATGTCGAGTTTTTGCAATTTCAGATCCAAACGGAGCAAAAATAGGCTACACAAAATCCTGCAATTACTGTGGCTCACAAATGTAGACCACAACTTATCCAGCAAGATAGCTTGTGAAGTTATGAATGAGGTGTTCAAAATGTATGAATGTATGTATGTATGTGTGTGTGTGTGTGTGTGTACTTCAAACACTTCTGAGTAAACTTGTTTAGAGAGTAGGACACTAAGGTCGTCAATCCACACAAATTATGAAGGTAGCACCATTCATTATTAGATAGCAGATCACATTGCTTAGAGGGCCACTGTTGTTACTCAAAAGGATTTAAGAATAACCAATATTGGACACTCACTCACTGGATCTTGGAATCAAATTTTTTTTTAAGGTTTTAAAAATTTTTTTTTTTTCTATTTTTGCTCCCCTCCAACCTCCCTAGTATGTCTTGTATGTATATTTTTTAGTTGTTATTAATTTTTTAGAACTTCTTGGTGTCTAAATTCTCTGTCCCTCTTACTGTATCTCTCTCTCTCTCTCTCTAGCCTCTTTTCCTGTTCTACTTCCTCCCTTGTAGTCCCAAGATTGCCTCAGAGTATCTTGGAATTAAATTCTCAATTTTTTTAAACGAGATTTTACAGTTGGGGATGACCAAATTTTTATATAATCTTTGTAGTTTTTATTTTCCCCCATTCTTTTTAGTTTTTATCTTCCCAATTTCTTGGTGTCTTGGTTCTCTCTTCCTCCTACTCTCCTTGTCCCTCTCTCTCTCCCCCTTGGTCTCTCTCCCTTCCATGTACCAATCCTGGGACTCCTTCATGGTGTCTTAGAAGTAAATTCTCAATTTTTTTCCTTAGGTGTCTTTACAGTTGGGGATGACCAAATTTATTTATTTATTTATTTATTATTTTACATTATTTTTTTCCTTTCCTTCCTTCTATACTTTTAATTCAGTTTTTTTCTCCCAACTTCTTGGTGTCTTGGTTGGACTGTCTCAGTATATTAGAACTTAGATACATGGGAGGATGGGTGGGAGGGAGGAACATTCAAAAATTGACACATGATAATTAAGAATTAGTTTCTAAGGGAGAGAGGTTAATGGAGATATCTATTCAACAAGGAATAGTACAATGTAGGATAGTAACTAACATAGTTACTACTAATCATATTCAACTTATTTTGTCCCAACTTCAATACAGTCTTAAGTTACGAAGAAGTAGTGTAGGACACTAACTAACAAGGAATAGTACAGTGTAGGACAGTAACTAACATAGTTACAACTAATCATATTCAACTAATTTTGGCCCTACTTAAATACAGTCTTAAGTCAGGAAGAAGTACTGAGAGAGAGATACAGACACACAAAGAGGGTGAGATTTCTGCTTCATTCTTCTGTGCTAAGAGGCTACTTTTGCAGGACCTTGTGCAATGATTTGAGTTGAGATCTCTGCATCATCGCATTTCTGGGCACTATTTCACTATGTTGTATCTAAAATCAAGTTAATTGGTTTACTGCTGCTTGCAGGCGCCATTGCAGAAACTTACTTGGTTGATAATCACAAAGCTGGTGAGATCGACGTTCAACGGCAGACCAAACAGTCGTTGTGCGCCCTCAGGTTGAATTCTGGATGTACTGCACGCTCTTCTAATCCACATATCAATAACTTCTGGAATTCCACATAAATAATTAGTTTCTCGTGCAGTTGGTTTGTTTGAAGGAAAGGCATTAAGAAGGAACCTCTTCGGCAGTGTTTTTTTTTTTTTTTTTTTTTTTTTTTTCTTCTGGCCAAATTTCGCAAATTTTCTTTAAAAAAAATGAGGCTGCTACCCATACATAGGAAAATCAATGGGGTATTTTCAATTGAAATCATTAGCCTGAAAATCAATTCTCATGTTTGGAGTATGTGGCCACCAATTGCATAGTGAGGGCTACGGATATTATGTTACACCAATTGAATGATGTTACAAGGACATCACAGTGGTATTCAAAGGGTATCTCAGGGTATCTCCGGATATTTGCTCCTGGCTACATTTAGTGTGTCTAGTAGCTAACCTACCGTAGGGGGCTGCCAGACCTGATATTTGCCTTTTCATGATCACGATTATAGAACAGCGTCTGACTAGATTTTGTAGCTTAGCGAGGATGCATGACAAACTCTGCGCTCAGTCTTTTGCATTTTGGCAGCAAAGCTAATGCAGTTTCTACGCACTCTTTTTAAATTCTAAGCTCATGATGTCTGACAATTTAATTCGCATTTTACTTTGTAAACTTTGGATCAATTTTTGACATTGCAAGGCCATTTTTGGACACATTAATGGTCTCTTATGATTTTTTTTTTTGTGTCAATATGTTTTTAGGATGATGTTAAATATTTTCCTAGTTAAGGTTTATTTCATTGGAGTGGATTTACTGATAGAAATTCAATCTCAAAGTGTTAGCAAAATTTAAAACCATTTTTATGTGTTGTCATCTTCCAATCAATATGGTTTCATGACTCCGAAGTTGGTTCACATCATCTATAATAAGTCTATTATATGATTATACAGTTCAAATTTCCATAGCTCACTTTGATTTTCAGCTATAACACTAAAAAAACAACCATGTTTTTGGAATAAAAAACCTCCTGGGCCTTTAGGGGTTAAGAATACCACTGAATTTTGACATGATACTGAGATGTGAGCAGCTTGCTTTGCCAAACGCTTGAATAGGTAGTGACCCAGCGTGAATTACCTACAAAGGGCTCTAGTGATCAACCATGAGCTAAACTGTCCTAATGTACACTTTCTACCACATGCTATGAAGATTAGCACTGAATGATTTGATATTAAAAATAAATAGAAAATAAAAGAAGGGACTCAGCTTTGAATGAAACGACAGGAATGGAAGCTAGATGAATGAAAGCATGTATTGAATCAACGTAGAAATAACTTAAACCAACCCCTCCCTTAAACCAATCACTAGACTGAATAGGAACCAAGAATTGCTAGATCAAATTCCAAAATTTTGTGACAATGAGGTCCATTTGGGGTAAGGATAGTGTCTATGCTAAATCAATAAGGCTTCAAGGTATAGGTGATGGTGGTTGATGGACCAATGGAGACCATGATATTGGAATAAAATTACCCTATTACCTGTATGTACACTATGATGGTTGTTAAAAGCAATAAAATCAGTTTTAGGTTTCTACAAAGATTGGTTTCAGGAGTTCGATAATATCAATTTGAGGTACTCCCTAGCGGGGCTTCTAGAACAAATTAGAGATCAACTAGGGGGCTTGAGCAACTTTTCACTTTGAAATTTTATATTTTATTTTATACTCCTCAAAAATTGTAAAAAAAATTGTAAAAAAAATAAAAATAAAATTACCATCCTTCAAGATTTCTAATCTTGCATCTTAGTTATGTCCTAAAAAACACTACCGCTTCTTCTGTGCAAAAAAGCTCCAAAGGTTGGTTTCAAGTATTTTTGAGCTATATTAATTTGTCTTTCCGGAAGAGAAGTTGGTGTGTTGACGATCTGATGATGGGTGCATGAGTTGTATCACTACAACAGGACAGGGCTTTTTCCATTGGCAACCTACAACGAAGTTATACGTAGGATTTAAAAGGAACAGGGTGGAACAGAGGCGATTTCTGGATCCACCAATGAGGATGTAGGTCGCGGAATCCGGCGTCACAATTTCATCTTCTTCTGGTGCAGTCCGTGTACCGTTGAGGTGTGTGTTCTGTATTAGGAGTGGACTTGCTATTCCAGATTTCGGAATTACCTCGAGTAATTTATTGCTGCAAAAGTTACCCATCCTATTCCGACGTTCAGGTCCACATCTACTTCACCATCGTAATTGACATCTGCCGAGGTCTTCAGTGCCGATTCCAAAATGTTCATTTTTATGGATAGAAAATAAGGTTTCAAAATCAATGAAAATAAGGTCTAGGCAACAAGGAGACATGAAAGAGGGTGCCGGTCACCTCCCTGTTACGACACCCGCAATGGCATGCAATACTGGGCATAATGATGATGAAGCCCCGCTGCATGGAGTCCTTTGTATGCGGGAGTGAGATCTAGTTAGTCTTTCGACAGTGGCTACAATCATATACCGTCATTGTTGTGATAATACATACTAACATGCGTGTTTTGAAATTTGAAGCACTTCTATTCTATCTTCACTACAGTAAGAAGGATTCTTACTGTGATAAAGCTGAATTGCATGCATGTAGATACCCTCTCTGGGTACGTCACGCCGAAAAGGCCATCCTCCTTCGAAGATTGGAGCGGCAGCGAAGCGCCGTAAGGACGGTATACAAATAGAAGAGGGGCTCCTACTAAACCTTAGTGGGGACTGGGCGGCGTTCATAGATACTGCAAAGTTGTTGAAGTAGAAAGCAGGTCGCTAGAAGCTGAGACCACTGCGATTTGGACAAGAGCAGCCGTCCCAGGATTATACGCCAAGAACAGGATTGGTACCATTCTTTTGTTTTCCTTTGTATTTGACTGTAGTCTATAGCAGATATCACGACATGCCGCAGTAGAGAAATTTCATATTTGTACATATTTGCGGTCAACGGTAGTTACAATCTTATAGCAATTAATACAATCTTTAGCCTACAAATATGTTTGTTGTATTACACATTTTACATGCTGCTTATAGTATGACGTGGTAGTGCAAGCACCAATGAATCCAAAAAAGGCAGTATACACACTACACCTTGAGCACCACAAAGAAATTGTAGCGGAGAGTCGTGCAGGGGTGCATTGCAAGCTACCGAAGTCAAAGATGGAAGGTAGACTATGTGAGCTTGGGATTCAATGGGTTCATGTTAAACAAGTATTTGTTCCCGAAATATGTCCGATGTATGCCAGTAAGCAACTGCATTTGGCAATGCTAGATGATGCACTAGTATTGAACACTATGGAAATCGCATGAATGATGTGGAATGCAGATTACTTGATCGAAATGAGTGATGTTTAAAAATTACAAAGAGAAATACGATTATACATGTGAACATCAACTGGTACACACTATTCACAATCCTTTAAATGTAGCGTATACCACACTGTTACACTTACATGCAGAATATGAGCGTGTCCTTTGGGACAAACTTGTTCATCGTGAAACGTTGCTAATTGGATTGAACAGTTGAACTGAACTATTGTATATTATAAACATCACTTGGACTGCATATAAATATTTGCAATGTGATAGTCCACAAAAGTCAAGCGGGATAGATTTTCATATGAAGCTTCTATTTCTTATTTCGACAATTCTTGTATGATCTACAGGCTATTGTCATAGCACTGTAGGGAATGCAGACCCTAAACTATGAAGCTACAAGGTGGAGGTTTTTCACTGCCATATCCAGGAGTTAAGATGCGCATAGAGGACTTCATTTGGATTGCCCCAGTGTGAGCCTCCTGGAAAATTGGAGATCGAAGTACTGCCCACTAAAGCGACCCCTTCTAATTCAGGAAAGTCTACCTTTCTCTATACTAACGGACAACGAGAAGCATGTCAATATAGCACTAATACAACTTCATGTGCTGTATATCTACATCATCATGTGCATTCGGTTTGGTAGTGAACTTAGTTGGGCAAAAACTTGTGTGCATCATATTCTTTTTTTTTATACTAGATGCTGCCAAAGTACTCAGTGAGCAATACTAGACACTAAAATATTCACAATATCTGCAATAGAAATGTACATTGTCATATGACATGGTCTTCTATCTAGGAATACACTGGGTACCTGGTTGTGGAGAGTTTATTTGAAACTTGATGGCAAAAATCCAATAGGTGATTTGTCCTTAATAAAAAGGACAAGTAATATACAAACCTTACAAAAGAAAAGTTGTATAAATAAACCCTCTTGTATTCAAGTAGGTTTGTACAAAAAGGGTTCAAATTTCCACAAAAAGTCCTTCAAAACTTTGTTCATTTGCAAGGACTTATTTCTTGTTGAACTTTAGAATTCAATAACTTTTGATCCAACTATTTAGTTTCTATAAAATTTAGTTTAGAGTGTAGACAATCTTCTTAAATTTTACCACAAGAAAGAATCAAATATAAATTCATTTTCAATCATCTGATATCTTAAAATTTCTAGCAGGTACTTAAAACTCTAGCTTAGAGACACCTGAGTACTATTTTTCTTATATCTCACAAACCCAAAATCTTAATGTTACAAAAGTTTTGCACATAGTCTTGTGACATAAACATATATACTCTTGAAAATTTTGAGCTAAAAATTTATCAAATTGCCTAAGAAATAGCTCAAAATATATCCACTAGTTAAGCGGGGTCACTTATTACCCTTATCTTACAAGCACTGACTTCAACCTCCAATTCTCCTTCATCTTAGCTTAGATTTTATCAAGTTTTATATAAAAAATATATATGTAAAAGTGTTCTCTCCAATCCCAATCGCCAATCCTTGATTGCTCTCTATATGCGCAATTTATATCCAAAAGAGTGATAGTAGGTTCAAAATCAACACCTTAACTTTGAGCACCTATAACTTCTTCATAAAAAGTGCAAATCACATAAAATTTGCACCTAAACCAGATCCAAAAATCTAAAACTTATGACCCTAGCCTTTGATATTTGACTCCCCTTGAAAAAAAAATACTAATCTCTAATAAGGCCTCAAGCAGCCTCCTTGAAGCCTATTGGAGATGATTTTTGGCCAATTAGAATAGAGATGTCTATCATCCACCTCTATCCATCCACATGGATAGCCAAACTAACCTTTTTATACTACAAACCCTTTTCTAATCCTTCTTCTTATAAGATTTATATACTTTGTGCTTTAAGCACCAAATAAAAGAAGTAAACTAAGTTTTTAAGGGTCACCAATGTCTAACAAAGGTGACTTAAGATATATATAAGTTATTGTCAATATAAATCAACCTCAAAATCACTATCAAAAAGAAAATAAGATTGTAATAATCTCATTAATAGTCCTATTAAATAGATTCCTTCTAAATTAATAATCTAATCATATCTTGTAACCAATGAAATCTATTGTTATAACTTTCACTTAATTGTATAATAAATTATACTTTAAATATACATGTATAATTTTTTCACAAGATAGCCAAACCATAACACGACAACATTCATCAAGAATTACAATCTTAAAATATTATATACTATTTTTAAAAATAATAAAAATATCCTATATTTTTTAGTATTTTATAACAACTAGAAGGAAAATAAAATAAAAATAATAACAAAGTACAAATGCTTGCGACTGATGTGAAAAGTATATCGTCCTACATACATGTCCATATTAGATCCATTATTATAGCAAAGCACATCCTTGCACATTATATATTCAATGGCTAGAATTGTAATAATCAACATTTCAGATCCAATGGCATCCACTATAGAGGATTGTACATCGTAGTTGTTGCAGAGCATATAGAAGTACATCTTCTGCTTATCACTTTTTGAAGTTACTAATACCTATGTATTATCTAGATATAAATTCTATTGCAAAGGAATAAATGAACACATGGAAGCTTCTGAATTGAGAATAAAAGAATGCATTGTCTCTGATTTGCAACATCTATACAATAGCCCTATGAATGGAACATACATACATATGTCCCATGCGTCCAGTGGGATAGGCTTCTATGGATGGTATGATCAACCTTCTAACCTCAGATACAAAGCCATCAAATGGTCTACTTTGTGCAGGCTGCATTTTAAGAAGCATATTGGCAAGCAATTAAAATGCTAGTTATTTTCTGGGACGATGAACCTCGGACGGGTAAAACCAGGATAACTAGCTGCAAGATTTGCGAAGTTCTTTGTCCTATGCTACTATAATTACACTTTGCAAGTACACGCTTTGTAAAAATATATTATAATTGTTCTACTTATACCATGGTAGAAAAACAACCTGAAAAAGACTGTATTCTGCTATAGTGCACAAACTCTCCATTGGTGTTGTCTTTACCTCACTTACTGTCTTCCACATTATTCAGTATCTTGTTCGTCTGGTCCCTGCATTTCTCAGTCACCATCCAAGTGGGTGAGCTTCATCGCTTCAATGTTAAATGCTTTATCATTGTAAAAAATAATTTGTTTCTGAAGAAAGCAGCTTGTATCTCCAATGACTATGACATATACAAGCCTTATTCATGTACATTATATACTCGTGCATAACTTTGGTGGCAAAAATCCATTGCATATAACTATAAAAGCAACAAACAACAAATATAGCAAGATTGGCAGAGACTTTTTTCCATGCTTGTAATAACCTCGGTGACATTTCACCACTCATACCGGTTTCACACGTCCAACACCTATCCGGACATATTGAAACCTCAATTCCGGCTGGTAGATTTCCGATTCTCGGAGATTGCATCCACAGTTGATGTGGCATTGGATGCCGGTCATTATCCTTGGACCTTGACTCTTGGAGGAGCTGTCATCTGACATCAACAGCAATGGACAGCCACTATATTATCAAATATAGCATGTAGACTTTTTTTCATCATTGTTGATTCCATCCAATTTCCTGTACAGCATATACTAGCGGCTGTAGAGGCTGTTTTGTTATGCCAAGTTCACTTTAAATATTGGTGTAGGCTTTGGTAAGTTTTTGAGTATGTACATGTTACCTCTATATTGTCCAGACAAATTATCTATGCACAAATTATATACTCTCTATATAATTCTTTAATAATGCAACTAATTTTCAATCATAGGTATTAGTTGTTCATTGCAACATTCATACCTCATCACAACCACATAGGATTATAGTAGGTGGCACCTGTTCCTTATCTTTGACTGTCGATTATGTCATGGTTTTCATTCAGTGGTGGATTTTTTAAAACATCATCCATTGCAACCATATACATTCACTTCAACATAATCATACTTGAGTCTTACCATCTTTTCTAAACCTTAGGCATTACTACTACTGCCATGTACATATCGATTAGTTATTGTGCACAGATGTGTATGTGGCTGCATACACCAAATCTAAAAAGTATCCCTATAGTATTGAAACCTTAACCTACTATCAACATCTTATTCCCACTTAATTTTATATAGGTGCTGCAAAACACCAATACTCCTATCTGATCCACATGGTATTTTACAACAACATAATATTCTTGCTTTATTATCACTTGTATAACTGAAAAGTATACTTGAGCACACTTGACCAAGTCCAATCTCATTCAAAACATTTGCATGAACTACACCCATTGCTCAATGAATTCCATAAGCAGCTGCCAATGAATTTCCAAAAGCAGTGTACGGTAGAACATCAACATCAATTTACATTGTAAATCAGTGATTGAAAGACCTCAACCACTAAAATCCCACTACACCTAGTGAGTGTGAATTCCAATTAAAATTATATATATATATATATATATATATATATATTTATTTATAAAATACCTATCAACATTCTATTCTAAGTGATGATCTACAGATAAATTTGTTGCTAGAAGATCTATAGGCTAGAAAAGCAACACAAATCATCAACAGCACCAACACAACAATTTGTATTTGATGCACATCACCAATGATACTGCCACTATTGACCTCCTCCTCATCATCTATCATACTTTCCATGGTATCATCAAAGATAACAAGCTTGCTACAATGGGCACTACCAATTTGATGGAATTTAAAGCAGAAGCTACTCTTCTAAGCTCATAAGGCAGAGTCTTCCAAGTAGAGGTCTGGAGATTATAGAGAAAGCCAAAAGACATTGGAAGGAGGGACATACTCATTAATAAAAGTATTTCAGGTTAGTCAATATGGCAAATTGCTTTAGATGTGGTTTTGTAGAGTAATCTTCAAAAAATAATTTGATTCTAGAAATACATGGTTGCTGGAGTGGTACATCCTGCAAATTAAGACATTGTTTGACAATCAAGACTTCATCCCTGGTTCCATGTAAAAATCACATCATGCAGGGTCTTTACCATTGTGTCAGTGAGGAATAATTTTTGAAAAAGAAAAACTATAGGTGAGATTTTTAAATGCTTTGGATAACTGTGCTTTGATGCTAGTGATCCCCAACAAAGCAAGACATGATGTTGCATGAAATGACAAAACCTAGGCCTTTACTATACTGCGATATGATAACATTGGTGGAAGGATGGTCTAGCAAGGCTTATCTAGTTACTTTTAAAGTTGTATATAACTTCCATATAATTTGTCATTCTGCTGTAGTGGGTGGATTCAATTGGGATGTTAATCTCCTTGCTATGCTATCATGATCCGAAATTCTATCTTTAGATCCTTTTATTAATAGCTTACAACTTTGTCTACTATGTCTGTAAGTTCCATGCTAATAAAAAAAATTCCATAAATCATGAAGAAAATGTTGTAATTTTGTATACCATAGCCTGTTAGAAAGTCCTTAGAATTTTCCATCTTATAAAAAAAAATTCTAAAAAATCCAAAAAATTATTGTATTCACAAAAGCCTACCCAAAATCGCAAAAATCCATTCCATCTTGAAAACTGCTAGAGGGGTTGAAGATAGCATTGTCCCACCATTACTTTAGGAGGATAGATAGCTTTATAGGTAGACAAATAACATTAAGGATTGAAAGTGATGGAGTAGGCCAAGCAAGACCTACCCCTCCACCAATACTATGACGTCATAGCATAATAAGGGCTCAAATTTTGTTATTAATTGAAGAATTATGTCTTGCTTTGTAAAGAATTATGAGCATCTATGCACATTTATCCATAACTTACTTAGAAGCTCACCTAATATTTTTCAAGTTTTTAAAAAATTACTCGTTATTGACACCATCGTGAACATATATAATGTATGCCATGATTTTTGAGTAGAGCGCAGTATTCATGAAAATGTCACATTTGTATGTGACATTTTTGTGTAAGACTGACTCAATTTTGCACTCAAGATAGTATTTAAAATTTTTTTGTATTCATTGGATCCAAATACTTGATTCTAATGAATAAATCAATAATATGCTTGTCAATCTTTTTGAAGAATGCTTTTGAAGTTGGCCTTATAGATATTTAAGAAAACATCATTTATGACATTTTCATATGCTGAGTGACATTTTCACCAATATTGCATTGTAGGACTAGGGGGACAAGGTCTTGATGGACAAAAAAGGTCCTATTTTGTAGTCATATTTGTATGTGACATTTTTGTTTAAGGTTGACTCAATTTTTTACTTAAGATGGTGTTTAAGATTTTGATCTTGTTACTGAAACTTAATACTTGTTTTAAATGAATGAATCAAGCATATGTTCATCAATCTTTCCATAAGGGGTGCTTTTCAAGTTGGCCTTATATATATTCATGAAAACATCATTTATGACAATTTCATATACCATGTGATATTTTCATGAATAATATAATAAATATAGCATAGAAATACTTAAAACCAATCTTAGGAGCTTTTTTATACAGAAGAAGTGGTGATTTTTTTGAAAGCATTATATTCCAAGATGCAACATTAGAAATCTTGAAGAATGGTAATTTTTTCTTTAATTTTTGACAAGTAGAAAATGAAATATAAAATTTCAAAGTGAAAAGTTGCTCAAACACATATTGAGTTGTTCTAGAAGCTACTCTAGGGAGTATCTCAAACCAATCTCATTGAACAACTGAAACTAATCTTTGTAAATATCTAAAATTGATCTTTTTGCCTTTGAAAACCATCATAGTATATATACAGGTAATAGGGTAATTTTATTCTAATATCATGGTCTTCATTGATTCATCTACCACCATTACCTATAGTTAGAAGCCTTGTCAATCTAGTACTAACACCATTTCTATTCAAATGAATCTCATTATTAAGAAATTTTGGAATTTGATCCAATAGTTGTTGGTTTCTACTCAATCTATAGATTGGTTTAAAAGAGGGATGGTTTAAAAAATTTCTATGCTAATTCAATACATGTTTTCATTCATCCAATTTTTATTCCAATCATTTCACTCAAAGCTGGATCTTTTGCAGGTAGTTCATGTATTAGGGATTGTTACCTGTTTAAGTGTATGATAAAGCATACTGTTTACATCTCAATATTGTCTCAAAGCTCAATGCTACTCTTAAATTCTTAAATGTAAGTACTTCAAATTGTACAGTCTATCCTTGAAAATGGGCATGTAGTTCTCAATACCAACCTATGTCTTCACACATAGATTCTAGGATGTTGAATGACTAGATTCTTCAAGTATGCCAACTCACTCATGAATCTGGTGTTTCTCTCTCTCTCTCTAAGTACTTCAAAAAATGATTTTTAATATGGTTTTTGATATGAGTTCTAATATAAAGGCACTATTCATAACATTGATAGTTTTGTGCAAAACCTTTCAAAGTGCAAATTGTAAGTACAATTCAAATATTTTGGATCTTTTGATGCCATATACATATTTTGAGCTTGCTCTATTGTATGATATGATAGGTTAATCTTTAGTGTAAAGAAAAAATATAATTTGGTCACAAATAAGTAATACAAATGGCATTGTAGAAACTCCCATTATAACAAATATGGTCTTAGACACAATTGTAAATGGCAAGGTTGTGGAAACATCACTCACCACCCTTTCTCTGGGATATTGGAAACTTTTTGCTTTTTTTTCAGCAAAATAAATAATCCATGATTCCAAGAATGAGTCCAACTCCCAGAATAGCACCAACAGTCTCTCCAATTACTGCACCACGATTTGACGAGCTTGATTTGGAATTACTAATTTGATTGCCTCCAATTAATAGAGGATTCCCAGGATAGTATCTGTCAATATGACACATAGTTTCTATGTATGAGGCCATGTGAAATTTTAGAGTCAACAAATATGAAATGATAAAAATTTGCAGATGAACCTCAACAGGCTTGATCATGGAAACTCACATGAACATTAGAGAGTTAGAGGAGAGATGGGCAATTGGAATAGGCCCACTAAAGTTGTTGTTCTGCATAAACCTGTCTATATGGTTTTTGGCTTTGAGAACTCCTTACAAACAAGCAGTACAGTTTAATCTCCACTAGAGTTGTGAAGGATGTTGTATATGTTGAGGGCAGTCCAAATTTTCAATTGAAGTTTAATTTAGACTATCCTCATCCATCACAAGGATAAAGATAGTACTCACATCTACATCTAAATTAGATGCTAGGAGCCAATATTGACCGTTAATAACTCTAGTTTCAACTTGGACAATGATAATGATTGCCATGCACTTCCTATAAGAATAAATTGTTGGAATTAAAGAGAATATTGTATTACATAGGCTAATTTGATCAAATTATATTTTAAAATCTCAAAATTGAAAAATTGAAAAATCAACATGGAGAAAAATTTGAATTTTAAATAATTATTCATTTAAAATTTTCTAAAATAGTCTAGATAATATGGTACAATCCAAAGTGGAAAGTTGATATATGTAGAATTCATGTATCCTTCCACAATAATCATGATCCACATTTGATCCGGAGAACCAAAAAACAAACAACATTGTAGAAATAAGTTATAACAAGCTGTTATCCAAAATGTAGGTCCAATAGGAGGCCACAATATTATGTGTCTTCAATCAATGGATTGTGAGAGTAGTTTTGAGGATAGAAATAGGCCAAAGTCAACAAATATAGATGTTACAAAACATGGCAATGACCTTCACTTTATTTTATTCAATAAGAACTAAGTTGTTGCATCCATATGTGAAAGGTGACAAGGGCTTATACTTCAATCAAGTGGATCAAGGATGCCAACCAATCTGGTAGCACTCCCTTTATATTGTTGTTTTGCAGGTGGCTGGATTTATTCAAAATCAATTAATTGCATATTAGCGTGAGTCAATCATTCTGACTTTATTTCTAAAACTAAGAAAGGAATTAGCTCGTGAGATTCACAAGGTTGGAAATACTACTAGAAAAGATACCTTTTAACTGGAATCCTAACAAATTCTTGCACATGCACATCCATGCACATAGTTCACACAACTTATGCTACTATCATCTACTTAATATGTTCTTGCAACCACCTTCAATAATTTTCTATCTATAAAATAAATACAAAATTTTGATCACTTTTAATTTTTTAATAATTAAGCTGTCCAATGTGAATATCAATCAAAAGTTCACAAAAATTCAAATTTCAATTTGTTTGTTTCTACCAAAAACAAAAAGTTTATAGAAGTTGGAAAAAGTTTACAAATTACTTATAGGGCAATAATGCTAGGACTTGTTATTGTTGGATCTGGAGGGGAGCAACAATTAATCTATAAATGTGGATAAGAGAGATACAGATCACTAATCCATATAGTGAGACCCAAGCTCAACTTGATATTTTCTATAGCCAATGCTGCACAATATGTTATTTGAAATGATCAATGAGAGGCTATATCATTCATCTTATTGGTGCTTTGGCACAAAATTTTCAAAATACCAATTCTAAGTGCTATTCAAATAATTTGAGTCTTTTGATACTATTTATATATTCTAAGTTAGGTCTATTATTAAAATATACAATACTATCATAGATTTCATCTTTGAACTGATATTTAACCAATTTTGGATAATTTGCTCAATTGTAGACAAAACTATACAGTACATGTTGTTTGATTTTGTCTATTGGCGGCTTGCCAATAAAATGATATTTGATTATTTTTTTTAGATTATTATTATTTTTTTTTCATAATTAATTAAATATTAATTTTTGATATAGAGAGATAAAAATGGAATATTATTTGATAGTATACTTGGTAATGTGAAAACCCCAATATGGCCAATATGATCATGAATCAAAAAAATATAAGCCATTAATAATTCACCATCTTAATCATTGATTCTATTTGATCCCAATTCAAATGTTTAGTGAAATTCAATGGTGCTTTTGTATTATGTTTTGTCTTATTTGAAAATACACTAAGCACTTGGCTATAGAAGGTATATTTATATATTACAACTAATAAAAAATCTATCAACTCTAATAGAATCCTAAATAAATTTTAATCAAATTCTAAATAAATTCTAATACAACCTTAATCAAATCCTAATCAATTTTAATCAAATCATAATCAAATCCTAAATCAAATCCTAAATCAAATCCTAATTCAAATCCTAAGTCAAACTTTAATCAAATCCTAATTCAAATCCTAAGTCAAACTTTAGTCAAATCTTAAGTCAAATTCTAATTCAAACTCTAAGTCAAATCCTAAGTCAAATCCTAATGAAATACTAATGAAATCCTAATATTCTGATGAAATTTTAATAAAATCTTAATACCTTAATAAAATCCTAATGAATCCCTAATATCTTAATGAAACCCTTATAAAATCTTAATACCTTAATAAAATCTTAATAAAATTCTAACATCCTAATGAAATCTTAATAAAATTCTAATATTGTAATAAATCTTTATAAAGCCTTAATCAAATTCAATAGTAGATATAAAATTGCAATCATTATCAAATTAAGTATTGATCTTTATTAAAAATTTGCACACTTCTTAATCTTCTTGTTAAAAACAAACATACAAAGTTTGAAGGAAATCAAACTTACCAATTGGAAGAAAAAGCTCCTAATCCTTTCAAGTATTGACGGCCCTCTTAATGTCAATCTTCCAATATCAATATCTTCTTTTTGCACCATTTATATGTTTTAAAATTCTAAATAAATACTAAAAATTAAATTAACTACCAACTAAAAAACAAATTATTCCAATCTAACTAGCAAATTATTCAAAATCATAAAAACTCTTATTAATTCTAAATATCTAGTTTTTGAGATACTAGCTAATTGAAACTTTAATAGCCTTTGATTTAGTTGTTAGATTAAGCTTAAATTTACAATAGCATTTTAACACAATTATATAAGCAAACCTATAAATTTTTACTCATAGATATACTACAAAACTGTCAATATGCTCAAAAATGCAAACTCACTTTATTTTTCAATATCTAGAATCTCCCAAATAAAATCCTAACTTTGCATAGCTCTCATAAAATCATTATAAATCCAAAAATCTTAAGATTAATGTTCAAAAAAGTCTTATAGAGTCTACTCTCAAATTCCACTTTCCAATTAATAAAAGAAGATCCTATCTACTATAGGCATATGGTTTTATATCTTGGAGTCTATTTCAATCCTGATTTATAACTAGCCTTCTTTGGATATCAATCTAGGAATTTTTTAAATAATTTTTATTGGAAACTATTCTTTTTTTTTATCTTAAAATATTTATAGTAGCATTTTTGATAATCTACCTTATTTTGTCTTGTTATGGCCCTACAAAATAAATAAAAGCTTTTCTTTAAATAAAAAGATAATATTATAATTAAATATTTTTATTATATTTTTATTTTATTTAATTATTTAATTATTTTAACTATATTTTTAAAAGTAATTTAATAATTTAGTCTTCAACTAAGGTTCTCTATAATATAAGTCTTCTTTTGCTCTTTCATCCTATAGTCATGTTATAATACAATATCCACTCCTTCTTAACCTATACATCATCTGGTATTGTATTGTAACATGTTTATGTAGTGAAAATATAAATATGAATGATTTTTTAATTAATATTCAATCATCTTGGTTCAATAGGAATTCAAGATACTTAAAAAAGATTTTATGAAAGCCTCTTAGATTATCTTCTTGTCTTAATAGCTAATAGATAAGAATTAGTTATTAATTTTTTCTTCTAGATTGTAAAAACTCTTTTATTGCCAAAAAAAAGCCATAAATTGATAAAAATATAATAGAAGAGATAAATAATTGATATGGTTGATATTAAGATTAGATTGAAAGTAAGATTAAGCTTAAAAATTCCTAGGATAGGTTGGATTGATATTTGGGGATCAACCATTTGTAGAACACGGTTGAAATTAGACCTCTAGTGACTAAAACGGCTATTGAGGGTAAAATATGGGATCATTCAAAGATTGGTGATTAGAATTTGAGAGCTAGCTTCAAGCTTGTTTTTAAAATTATAAGATTTATTTTCATAGATTTTGAAATGACTTTGCAATTATTTTTTAAAGTCAAGATTTGTATTGGTGATTTGAATTTTTTATAAGAAAAAATTAGGGCTAGCACTATTGACTAGTTTGTGCAATTGGTATAATATTTATGATTAAAAAATTGGTAATATATAGTTGATTGAGTGTGCTATAAGCATATAAAATTTTATAACAATCTAATAGTGTGGTTGAAAGATATTTGATCATTAGTACAAAGAGATACTAGAAATTGGAATTTTAGGATTATTTAGGATTTTTGTGATATCTAAAAATCTGTTAGTCAAAACAAGGTGAAGTTTGGCATAATATTAGAAGACTTAGCAATCAAGCTATACCTCAATTTTGAGCTAAAGTTAATAATTAGAGAAGGAGAAATTACTATTGGAATATCTATATCAACTTTCAAGTTTGTAATTAAGTGACATCAATATAAGTTTTGGATATTTTTTCACAATTTATAAGTTGGATTGTACTAAAATTTTCTAAGCATATAAAAATCTTATAGTGGCATTTGTATGTAAAATTTTGCATCAAGTAAATGATTAAATTAAGAGTTAAAACTTACTAAAATTCATTAACTAGAATTATGGTTTATAAAGAAAATTTGAAGTTGCCTAATTGAAAAATAACAAGGGAATTAGAATTTGTGTATAATTAAAATTATCAAAAAATGTATTTTTGAGCACTTTGTATTGACTTTAAGTACTTTTTAATTGAAATTCAAATTGCATTCTTCTTATATGGATGAAACTTATTAGGACTTTTTGCATACTTATAAACCACAACTTTACCTTCTATAGCTAGATATCCGATGCATTCTCAAAGAAAAAAACACATAATATAACATAAGTGGTGAACTCAATATGAAAGTTTGGGGTAGAAGATATTAGATTTTATTTGTGGTTATTTGGAATTAATATCGCAAGAAGACAAGAAGATTGAATTTGGAATTTTTGATAGAATTTTGGATGGTGCTTCAAGTAGATCTTCAAGTGGAGCTTCAAGTGCATTTTTTATTGGTAAAAAAGATATATACTTGGATCCAAATACTACAAATATGTTTCAAGCATTTACATTATTTATGCAACAGTAACAAGGCAATGATTGCAAGGAGGCTTTGGTAATTAAAGCACTATAAGCAGTGGTTAACAAGATTAACCGATTTGATTGAAGAGATATTTTTAAGTATTTAAAATATTATGTGTAAAAATAGAATTAAATTATATTTTTAAAAAAGAGATGATTTTATTATTTGAGCTTGCCACAATACCAAAGATAAGAAAACATATGAAATTGATTATTGAACAATTTAGAAGTTCTTGGGAGACATTTTCTCACGCATTGAAAAATAAGTATTTCTTAGAAGACTCTGATCAGGTCACTAAGAAGTCATTTTTGGAATGGATTGAGAGTCCTAATAAGAAATTACAAGCTATAGAATTATTAAGAGAGTTTAAGAGGCAATATTTTTTATTATCAAAAGTGGAGAAGGTAACTATTAATGAAATAAGGTTGAATTGTTTTTTCAAGCAGTTAATGGAGAATTATAAGAGAAGTTCAAAATTCTTCTTGAAGATAAAGAAGAGGATGAAGAATTGATAACAAAATAGAAAGAAGTTGAAGATGTAGTAGAATTAGTTACAAAAAGAGAAAAAAAAAAAAATAGGCTTGATATTTCAAGAGTTGTATAAGTATCTAAAATTCAAGTGCCTACTTTATAATTAATAATACCTATTGTCTAACCTTCAATAACTACACCAAAAAAAAAAGATATAAGAATTGAAGAAATTATATGTGGGATGTGAGATCTTCAAATCAAACTTATAAGGCTTGAAGAGAAGACTTCTATTACAAGTTTAAAGGCTATTTCTAAGTAAGGGTATGTACAAAGATATATTTGATGTGATGATGATTCTTATTTTTGAAAAGATTGTAATTAATTCAATAAAATAGTGCAATAATATATTATTTTTGAAAAAAAAATAGTAGCATTAAAGGATATTGGTGATTTTTTTCAAATCAACTTTGATAATGGAGATATAAAAAATATTGATTAGAGATTATTTAATAGCAAATGGAATTGCAGTAATAAAAGTTGCAAGTTATGGTACTAGGATAGATGATGATGGCAAACAAGATTTTTTTAAAAATATTGAACCAAATGGACTTTGGTCTTCTATCATTTTTACAATATATATAAAAAAAAATTGCAATGGCAAGCTTTACTGATGATTGCTGCAATAATTTGTCAAACTACATGTTAGGAGGATCTTGTGGAAGCTTTTTTAATGTATGCTTATATTGCTAAAAGCCAATATGAAGCTTTAATAGAAAAAAAGAAAAGACAAGATTTTGATGACATAAGAGAAGAAAATTCTTCTAAGAGGCAAACTCAAAGAGATAAGGCTTGTGAGATGGCTTTACAAGAATTATTAATGAAAGATGCTTTAATAATATTAAAAAAAAAATCAATAGACATAAGAGAGGAAGATAAGTCAATAATTTACAAAGTGCTCTCTAATATTGAAGCAATAGCAGATTTAAAAGGAGTACTTGAGGAGCATGTATTAAATACTAAAGTTGAATTTACATTGAAGAAGATTTTGAATATTGCAAAGAAAGAATTTCATGATATCATCATTAATAGTATTAAGCGAAAGAAGTAATTAATGGGTGATGTTGGATTAAATCATGCTATTGATACGTATATATGTGAGAATGAAGAAGATAAATCTTATATCTAAAGATTTTTATATGAAGCAAAGGTGGCCAATTGATATAGAGCATACATAGGTAATATGGGCAACTAATAATATATGAGGTGAATTATATGGTGCTTGTGTAGATGAGAAAATTCAGATTGGTGATGTTGCAATGGAGCAAATTTTTTTTGTTTAAGATGCAATAGCCTATCCTCTTATTTTGGAACAACTATATATTATTATAACTTAGGTAGAAACAAAGATGCTTGATGATGATTCAGCTTATACAAAAATTCATGATAAGGATAGAAGAAGGGCACTACAATTTTTGACTGTATTTCTAAATCATAAGCGAAATTGAGACAAATTGAGAGAGAATTCATTGCCAAGGATTGTTGAAGAATTTAAAGATTTTTGGAGAGTACTACTATAAAGCAAAATCATAGAAATATAGAAGAGGAGGTACTCTTATAAGATGTAGGTATCTTTGATGTAAGATTTATTAGCATTTTTAAAAATGAAAGTATTAAGTATAAGTGTCATGGACAAGAATTACTTCAATAACTATCTAATTAATATAGATAGATAGAAATAAGTAAAAATAGATTAATTTGATAATATCTTATAGAAAAGCTTCTTAGAAGCTTTTAGACATGGATTCACCTTTATACATATCTATAGGTGATTGATAGGTTAGAAACCTGGCCAATAAGCTAGCCACATGTTGTACATGTTGGTAGCTTGTGGAACAAGCTATGTACGTGGTGCACATATAGGAAACTTGTCTTGTAAGTTTGACATGTGTCTTATAAATTGGATACATGTTGGAGGTCCTATAGAACGCCGCTATCGTGTTGTAACATGTTCATATAGCAAAAAATATAAATAAAGATAAATTCTACTCAATACTTAGTTATCTTGGTTCATTAGAAACTTAAGATACTTAAAAAAAGATTTATGAAAGCCTCTTAGATTAATTCTTGTTTTAATAGCTAATAGATAAGAGTTAGTTATTAAAATTTTCTTTTAGGTTGTAAAAACCGATTCACGGCTTTTAAAAAAGTCACAAGTCAATAAAAATAGAATAAAGGAGATAAAAAGTTAGTATGGTAGATATCAAGGTTGAATTGAGGATAGGATTAAGTTTAAATATGCTTAAAATAAATTGGATTAATACTTGGGAGATGACCAGGTATGAGACAAGGTCTAAAATAGATCTCTAGCCACAAAAACGACCACCAAAGGTAAGGATTCAAGACATTTGGAGATCGGCAAGTAGAATTTGGAAGAAGGTTTTAAGTTCATTTCAAAGGCAAAAAAATTGCTTTCATAGGATTTTTGAAGACGGAGCAATGATTATTCAAAGTCAAGGTTTGTATTGACAATTTGGATTTTATGTAAGAAAGTTAAGGCTAGCTTTTTTCATTGCTTTGTATAATTGGTGTAATATCTACAGTTACAAATTAGACAATGTTTTGGTTGATTAGGTGAACTAAGAGTATAAAAAATCTTATAACAATCTAATGATGCCACTGGGAGACATTTGCCTATTAATGTGACAAGGTATCTGAAGTTGGCAATTTGAAGTTATTTAAAGATTTTACAATATCAAGAGATCTATTAACCAAAAAAAGGTGAAAATTGATATAATATTAAAGGACGCAAAGACCAAGCTATTCATCAAATTTGAGCTAGAGTTAATAGTTGAAGAAAGAGAAGTTGTTGCTGGCATATCTGCATCAAACTTTGACTAAGAGGCTGAGAGACACTAGTATAGAATTTTGGCATTATCTTACAAATTGTAAGTTGGATTGGGCTGAAATTTTTTGAGCATGTAGATAACGTATAGTGATATTTGTATAAAAAAATTTGTATCAAGTGAATAGTCACATTAGAAGTTATAGCTTTTTGAAGCTTACTGACTAAGATTAAGACTTGGGAAGAAAATCTAAGTTGCTTTATTGTAAAGGTAACAAAGCAATTAGAGTTATGTGTGGTTGAGATTACTAATAAGAATATTTTTGAGCACTTTATATCAGATTTAAACACTTTTGCATTGAAATTTGGATTGTGTTCTTCTTATATGGAGTGAAACCTATTAGGGTTTCTTGCATTTTTATAAACACAATCTTATATTCCACAACCAAGTGCCCGATGCATTCCCAAACCAAACAACACATAATACAACATTGCCATGTAGTTCTTAGATAGATAGTATATATAGAGATAAGAGTGAAGCCTTCTTCACTCTTGTCAATGCCTTCTTTATTCCTAGTCTTGTTTCAAGAGTCTCTAGTCCTCCTGTCTTTGGCAATAGTCATTCTAGTTATAATATTATTCCATCTTCAAGTGATTTTGAATAATATGAGAATGTATTTTGTTTCTTTATGATTCATGTCTTTACCCTTGATAGTTTGACAAGAGTGAAGATTAATTGTTTATATTTTTTATTTAAGAAGTGAGTGGATTTTTCTACTTCTATTGTTGTATTTGAAGATTGCGGATTATCCACCTTTAAACTAATATTTTTTGCTTTCTAACCTTGATTCTTTTTCCTTGAAAGAGAATAGATCATCCTTCTTTGTAGAAATTTTTATTTGAGATTGTGGATTACCCTCCTCTAATTTGAAATATGAAATTATTAAATTATCTAAGATGGAAGAAAATATCATCAATACTATACTTGGCAGAAGTAAGAATAGATTTGCAACTATTACAGATCTTCAAGAGCTTGTCAATACTTTTAAGATAGAAATTTTATAAATTACTAATGTCAATTATAAAAATATTATTTCTATGCTTATGAAAGAAGTTCAGAGCCTACGCCAAGAAGTTGTATTGGTGAGAGAAGCAAATAAATCAACCTCACGAGCAAATCCAAGAAGCCTTGCTTCTATAAGCATAAAGAAGGCAAAGATTAGTATGCTTGAAAAATTCAATGGAAAAAAATCAAAATTTTAAAGACTTTTATAACAAGTCAAGTTATATCTAAGATTGCATCTTTTCCAATATCCTAATGGATTTATTCAAGTTCAATTCATAGGTGCACTTCTATTTAGAAGTGTTCTTTTTTGATTTGTATCTTTGATGGAAAAAGATTCATAACTTCTTTACAATTTGAATTCATTCCTTGAAGTATTTACAATCATATTTGGAAAAAATAATCAAAAGAAGATAGCAGAGATTAAGCTATTATCTTTGCAATAAGGATTATGATGTCATGGGGCATGATCTTCTATCAAGGAATACACTAGATACTTGGTTGTGGAGAATTTATTTGAAATTTATTGGTAAAATTTTAATAAGTGATTTGTCTTTAATAAAAAAGACAAATAATACCATAATATTATAAAAGAAAAGTTATATAGATAAATCCTCTTGTATTTAAGTAGGTTTGTATAAAAAGGCTCAAATTGCCACAAAAAATCCTTCAAAATCTTATTCACTTGTAAAGATTTATTTTTTTTAAAATTTTAGAGTTTAATAACTTTTAATCCAATTATTTAGTTTTTATAAAATTTTCTTTAAAGTGTAGATAATATTCTTAAATTTTACTACAAAAAAGAATCAAGCATAAATTTTTTTATAACTGTCCAATATCTTAAAAATCCTAGCAGGTCCTTAAAAGCCTAGCTCAAAGATACTAGAGTACTATTTTCCTCATATCTCACAAATCCAAAATTCTAATGCTACAAAATTTATGTATATAATCTTTTGACATGAACATATATACATCTAAAAATTTTGAACCAAAAATTTATCAAATTGCTAAAGATATAGCTCAAAATATAACCACTAGTTAAGTAGGATTACTTATTGCTCTTAATTTACAAGCATTGACTTCAATTCCCAATATCTCCTTTATAGCAGCTTAGATTTCATCAAATTATATACAAAAAGTGTAGCAAAAATAGTGCGCTTTTCAATCCCAGTTGTTGATCTTTTAAATAAATAATTATTACATACAATAATTATTTATTTAAAAGATGTTAAGAATATAAATTTGGTTGAAGAGGATTAAGTCAATTGATGATAGTAATTCCTAAGTTTTCAAAAACTTATTTGATTGAGCCAAATTCAATACAAATTGATATAGTACATTTTAAACTTCTCATCAAACAAGAAAAGATTCAAGGTCATCAAGAAGGATTGTGCTTGTATTGTAGAAAAGCAAAGCACATTGCTCAATATTGTCCAAAGAAGAAATGCAATCACAAAATGAAAAGTATGGTTATTAAAGAAGATAATATATTGAAAAATGAGTTTTTCTAGCTGCAATAGAGATCGTGCAATTAGAATCATGTGTAATACCTTATAAAGGTCCTATTCTCTCCTCTAATTTTTCACCTTGTTTTATTATAGATGTATTTTTAGGACCTAAAAACTACAAAGTCTTTGCCTTATTAAATTCAGTTGCCTCATCTTGTTTCATAGACAAAGACTTTTTAAAAAAATAAGAAATATCTCTAATTAAAAAAACTAAATCCATACATGTAGAAATCATAGATGGCCATTTATTATCTTTTGGAAATTTTATCCATGAGATTGTTCCTTTAGATGTAGCAACTAAGGGACATAATAGCGTAATAATATTTAATATAATTAAATCTCCTTCTAATCTAATTATTTTAGGATTATTATGGTTTGAAAAGTATAATCTTCAAATAGATTGGACTTTCCATAATATTAATTTTTTTAATAGTTTAATCCAAAAATTTGCTAGTCAAATAGACATATATAATTCTAGTACATCCAAACTCTTAATAATAGGTGTAAAAGCTTTCATATATGCGGCAAAAGAAGGATCATCATTTGCCACATCCATTTCAGATACCAAAAAGACTACAAGTAGTATTCCTAAGCAATATGAAGATTTTCAAGATGTTTTTGAAAAAAAGAACAAAGATATTCTTTTAGAGTTTTGACCTTATGATTGTTCAATTGATCTTCAAGAGGGAGCTCAACTACTATTTGGACAATCTTTAGATTATTACAAAATAAGTTAGCTGTGTTGAATAAATATATTGACAAGAATTTGGCTAAGAACTTCATATATCATTCAAAGTCTCCAACAAGAGCTCCTATCTTATTTGTAAAGAAAAAAAAATGGATCACTGCGGATGTACATAGATTATTGAAGACTTAACAAGATTATAATCACGAATAGATATCTTTTACTTTTGATTTCAGGACTTCTTGATCAACTCAATGAAACAAAGATCTATACAAAAATAGATCTACAAGGAGTATACAACTTGGTCCACATCAAAGAAGGTGATGAATGAAAGACTATATTTCAAACTAAGTATGGACATTTTGAATATAATGTCATGCCTTTTAGACTTACAAATATACTAGTTGCTTTTTAATATCTTATGAATGATATTTTTTATGAATTTCTTAATAATTTTATTATTTATTATTTAGATAATATTATGATCTATTCTAAAAATATAAAAAAATATGAATTTCATATTCATTGTGTATTATAAAAATTTAGAGATGTAGGGTTATATGCCAAGATGAAAAAGTGTGTATTTCACTCTACTCAAGTTGACTTCTTAGGATACATCATTTCAAATGATGGTCTGAAGATAGATGCTAAAAAAATCTAGACAATCATGGATTGAAAGATTCCAAGTATAATAAAGAATATGCAATGCTTTTTGAGATTTACTAATTATTATCAAATCTTCATCAAGGATTTTTTTAAAATTATAACTTTATTTATAGGTTTAACTTGTAAGGACAAATTCAAGTAGAATAAAAAAGTAAAAGTATCATTTAAAGCTTTGAAGATAGTTTTTACTTTTCTATCAATCTTATATCATATCAACTTTTTTAAGATATTTTTTATGGAAATAGTTGTATCAGACTTTGATTTGGATGCAATATTATTACAAATGGGAGCAAATGACAAAATTTATCCAATAATTTTTCATTCCAAGAAATTTTCAAAAATAAAGATCAATTACAAAATCTATAATAAAATACTTCTTGCAATTGTAGATTCTTTTGAAGAATGGTGTCATTATCTAGAAGGAACTTTTAATTCAATCACCATATATACGGATCATAAGAACTTCAAATATTTTATGTTAATACACATGTTGAATCATCATCAAACTTGTTGGAGTATGTCTCTGTCAAGATTTAAATTTATTATCACTTATTGGCCAAGAAAACAACAAAGTCTATTTAATGCCCTTTTTAGATATTTTTATCTTGCACCAAAAGAAGAAGATTTATCCTTTAATCAACAAAGAACAATCTTCTTGAAATTAGAGCAATTTTATCTTTGAGCAATGAAATCAATATTGATTGTTGATTCAACTTTTGTCAAGCAAGTTCAGTCAAGTATGTCTTCAGACCCTCTTATTTATGAGATTAAGAATAAGTCATCTAAATCTCATGAAGCTTTCAAAATTATCAAAAGTGGAAAAGGTAACATTGAGACCAAACAAGATTGAGTTATTTCTTCAAGCAACTGATGGAGAAATGTAAGAGAGGTTAGAAATTCTTCTTGAGGATAAAGAAGAGGATGAAGGATTGACAACAATGTATAAAGAAGTTGAAGATGTAGTGGAATTACTTGCAAAAAGAAAAAAAGAGAAAGGATAGGGTTAATATTCAAAGAGTTGTGCAAGTACCTAAAAATCAAGTGCCTACTTTACAATCAATAGTACCTATTATTTAACCTTCAATGACTACATTAAAAAAAAAAGATGTGGAAATTGAAGAAATTATATGCAGAATATAGCATCTTCAAATCAAACTTGCAAGGCTTGAAGAAAAAACTTCTATAATGAATTCAAAAGCTACTTTTAAATAAGGATATGTTCAAAGATGTATTTAATGTGATGATGATTCTCATTTTTGAAAAGATTGTGGTAAATTCAATGAAATGGTGCAACAAGGTATTATTTTTTAGAAAGATGGAAAAGTGGCATTAAAAGATATTGGTGATTTTTTCTAAACTAACTTTGATAAGGAAGATATGAAAGCACTAGCTAAAGATTATTTAGCAGCAAATGGGATTGTAATAATGGAAGTTATAAGTTATGGTGCTAGAATAGATAACAATGGCAAATAAGATTTTTTTGGAAGTATTGAATCAAGTAGACTTTGGACTTTTGCCATTTCTATAATGAATAAAAAAAAGATGCCACGAGATTTGCAGCCTAATACATAGAAACTTCTCATAGAAGAAGGAAGGAGATCTTTGATAAAAAAATAAAAAGACGTCTACTTACTCCAGGAATGTGAGTGATAGTTCAAGATGCTAGGAAACTAGATTTTCCAGCTAAGTTTGATGCACTTTGGATAGGACCATATATTATCAAAGAGGTCTTTGATAATAATTCAATCAAACTTAAAACATTAGATGGAAAAAACTTTCCTACACGAACTAATGGAAGTCATTGTAAAGAATACAAGGTGTGAATATTGGTTAAAATATCAATGTACCTTGTTATTTAGATAGTGATTTTAAGTCCAATCTTAATAGAATATAGATATGGAGTTAGTAACTAAGGAAGACATTGCTATATGTAGAACCATGTTAAGTTGGAAAAAACCAATTGCCTTTCTATTCTAGGTCAAAGTCTTAGTATTTATTTTCTTCTTAATTCTACTTCTTTTGATAGATTATAATATCCAAGTTATAAATCTTCTATTATTTTTTTTATAGACCGTGTCAAAGATAAGAGTTGGATTCTTTTTATTCTTACAAATAGTCCTAGATGGTCCTTATATGTGACTCCCACTAATGGATCTTAATTAATGGATTGATTAAAAATATAGTCTTAAATCATTTAATTATACAAATATTATGGTTAAAGAGATTTTTTTGATTATTTAAGTATTTATTAAAATTTAAAAGTATTTATAAATATAAAAGTCTTATTAGAAAGAAAGTTACAAAAATGGAGTCTTAGTAAGTCTTGGAGGCAATTATTTTAGTTGGTTTAGTATTTTTATTTATTATTAAGTATTAAGAATTAGTTATTGAAACCAATATCTATATTGGCCTTCTAACTACATGTATTATTTATTAAAAACCTATAAATATTATTTAGTAGGTAGAAGAAGTATGAGAAAGAAATCTCATGTCTTTTTAATTATTTTTGTAGAAAATAGGATTTTGAGTTGATTTAAATTGATTTTATTATTAAAAAAAATTTCCAAGGTAAAATAAAATAGTTTTAAATTTATATTATCATCTTAGAAATATTATAGAGATTTTTAGAATTTATTTAGAATTTATTTAGAATTTATTAAGAATTTTTAGAGCAATTTTGAAGACTTTGGTAAAAATGAGTTTTACCACCTTGGGAGCCATTATGAAGAAATGGAGCAAGATTTGAAGGCCACACAAGGTTCCTAGGCTAATAGGGTGTTTTTAAACACCATGGTGAAGTCAAAAATGAAAAACTATTAGTTCTACTAGTATAAAATAGGAGGACCAGCAGCTAGTGTAGTCCTTGTAGGAAGGGAGGTGCACAAGTCCCATATGGGTTGTAGCACCTTAGATGTAGGTAGGAGGATAAGACTAAGGCCTCGTGGCCTCTCTAAGACACCTATATAGACTACTTGTGAGCTTTAGTGAGGTTCGAATCCATGATCTTTTAACAAGTTATCCTTGAGGTAAAAATTACTCACTTAATTTTTTTCATTATTTACCTTTTAACTTTGAATTATCATAACTTATTCATAGTAACTTAGATTTATATGTTTTTTACATCATTGGAAAGATAAAAAAATTATCTACTTGAAAATATAATTTTTATTTTTTAATTTTATTTTTTATTAGATGAAAATCTAGTGAACAGATTGTGACTAGTTTTATAGTGTGCAATTACTTAATTACACATATTTTACTTGTTTTGTGTTGTTCTTTTCTTTCATTGTTGTTTATTGCTCCTTATACTTCACACCACAATTTATAAGAAACTTTTAATTGAGGCCACCTTATAATTTGGGTTGAGGAGTGAATTTTATCCCTATATAAATGGTGCGTTTGCCGAGAGGTGGTGCTTCTAATTGTGTGTATGAATGTGGAGTTAGTATGTTGTAATTCACATTTTGCTTGGTCTTTTTGAGTGAAAAGTTCAAAGTTAATCTTCATCATTTGTAAGATTTCTACATCTCTTCTTTAATGGTGTATACAAAGCTTTTCAAGTTCTCAATTCACAAGGTATTGAAATCAATTTTTATGTTTTGCATATTTTAAGTTATAATTTTTTATATTCGTGTATTTTGATGTTGAATTTCCAATAAGCTATTGCATGTTCAATTTGGACTTGATTTGAATTTGTAGTGAATTTTAGACTAGAAAGTGGTTCATTGCCTTGGCAGTTTCATGTACCTCATGTTTGGAAAGGTATTTCTTAGTGCGTGGTGACTATTTAATAGTGGAATTTTTGGTGTACAAATACTTTGAAGGTGAGATTATATTGGTGCAAATTTCAATGCTATTAAGCAAGAAATGAATTTTTGGCGATTTTTGGAGTGGAAAGAGGTTTCTGCCTTAAGTAGAATACAATTGAGGTTAATGATTTCTATTTCTTCAATCATTTACATTGTTGATTTTATGTTATACTTTTGATTGCTGTATTTTAAGTCTTATTTTAATTATATTAAACTATAATAAAAATAAAAATAAAATAAAATAAAAAATAAACAATAAAAATAAAAAAATAAATAAGAAAATAAAAATAAATAAAAATAAAAAAAATAATAATAAAAACTAAAAATAATAATAATAAAAATAAAAAAATATAATAATAATAATAATAAAATAAAAAAATATTATCATTAAATTAAAATAACTATTTTATAATTATTTTATTAATATTTTAATATCATATTAACTTTTATTTTAATTTTAATTTTAACTTTTATTTTATTTTATCTTATTTTATTTTATTTTTTCTTTTCTATTTTTACTTTTATTATATTTATTATATTTTATTTTATTTTTACTTATCTTTTTAATTTTATCTTTACTTATCTTTTTAATTTTATCTTTTTGTTTAATGATTACTATTACTTTAATATATTAATATTATTTTTCTTTTCTTTTGTTTTCTTTTATATTTATAATAAATTTTATATATTGATACTAGTTTAATATATTTTTATTTATGTATTAATTTATTTTTATATAATATTTTTACTTTTAACTTAAAATATTATTTGATTAGTTTAGTATTAGTGTAGTATTATTTGGTGGTTCTCTTTAGATTAGTTGTCACTTTGGAAGTATAAAGAGTGGAATTCAAGCACAACTTTAAATCTAAGACTAATCTTGGTAAGTTCCAAATCTTAGTTTTTCAATTATTTAAAATTTTAGACAAAAGCAAGGAAGGATAAAAACTTGGTAGATCAAATCTTAGCTTTTCAATTTATTTTAAATTTTAGACAAAAGCAAAGACAGAGTACGGCTAGGAAAAACCTTGGTGGGTTCCAAACCTTAGCTGTTTCTTTTATTTGAAATTTTAGATACGTTTAGGAAGGAGCACGACAAGACTTGCTATCCTACAAGTAATATCTTAACCATTCTATCACCTTGTAGTGTAATTGAATATTTAAACATTTAATTATACATACTTAGAATTTTTCCAATCTACCTCTTTTGTTAAGAGAACCTGGTTGTATTTGTGATAGGTGCTTTAATTTTTAGATGTTTTATAAGGAAGTGAAGTCGGATTGATGGCCAGCATGACTTCTTTTTGGCATTGAATCTATACTTGTGGGAAGTGATGATCCCCATGAGACATAATTAATTGTTGTAGGTTGTCCTACATATTGCCTTATATCCAATCCATCTGATTTTTATGGTATCTACATATTAAAATTTTTAAATTACTTGTACTACCCTTGGCCTTGTTTTCCAATCTCTAAATTATGAATTAAGTCCAACTAATAGATGATTCCGCCATATTAAGATCGACACAAGATTTTAATTTGGTATTTAGTTGAACCTTGTGCATCACTTGTGAGAATAATTTAATTATTGGATGATACCACTAATTTGAAATCGGCATGAGATTTCATCTTAGTATATAATTAAAGCACTTGCCTTATAAATAGATAAGAAGAAAAAAGATTTTATGTTAATTCACAAAATAAAATTAAAAATAAAAATAATTTAAAATCTATTTGTTTTGCTTTAAACCACCTATTAGGTCTTTTTTCATAAGAAAATTATATAAAAATCATATACTTAGTTATATGCCACCTAAGATTAAATTTAAGATAATTCATCTTCTTACTAGCCTTATTTTGGGATCTGGACATGTTTTACAACCCAAAATACATATTGAGCCTATGGTTTCAGAAACCCAGATATTAGAAGAAATTTGCAACAAGATGTCATAAGCTTCTATTAGAATAGAGTATGGAAGAAGACAGCCTTCAGAGCCTCAAGTAGATCCTTTACCAATTCTAATTCCAAGGGCTAGTGTAGCCAATGAAAAAAACCACAACTTTCAAACCAATATCTAAATCGATCCAATGATGTTATCTAGTAGATTGCCAATTGTAGTATCTTTAGGATTACAAGGGGCATTAATCCCACCTAACCTTCCAAGATTTAGTGGATCTATTAATGAAGATCCAACAACCTACATAGAAAGGTTTGTAGAGGTACTTATCACCAGTTTAGTAATCAATCATGGTTATTATTCAATATGGTTTCTAACAACCTTGATAGATTCCGCATATGCTTGATATAGATCTCATATAGAGGGGGCATTTACCAAATGAGAATAACTCCTAGCAACATTCTTTTGTCAATATAGACCTATGATTAGCCAACAACAAGCCCTTTCAACGTTGATAAATATTAGACAAGATCCTTCAGAAGATATTACCTCTTATGTGAGGCAATTCTAGATAATATGTACTCTATATATTGATAATTTGTTAAACAAGGATACTATAAGGCACTACTTTATCCAAGATTTTTCCATGCCTTCTACAATTTGGAATATTTTAAACAAGAGACCTAAAGATTTAAAAAGAGCCATTCAAGCTGCTTTAGAAGTGGAGGTTATTGACAATGAAAATGATTGTATGCTTAGAAGGGCAGAAGAAGCAATACTTGCCTTTATATCTTTGCAATAGTGACCTATAGAATTCCATCAACCTATAGCTTTAAGCTACTCACAACCTTCTATATTTCTTTTGCCAATTAGCAATCTGACACCTTTAGCTATACAACCTCCACATGATCAAGCTCAACCTAAAATCTTTTATGATAATAGATTGGAAGAATTCAAAAGTGAAGTACAATAAGCTAATGAAGTATTCAAAAATGAGATGATGAATACTATGAAAGCCATTAGTAAACAAATGTCTTACCTTGTCAAAAATCAAATTCTAACTATAGAGTCTAGATATCATGAATCAAGAATTCATACCTCTAGATTATGGTGTACAAAATGTAGACAAGTGAACCACATGGCACAATATTGTCTACAATTTCATAACAACAACTTAAGAAAAAAAACCAAGCTCAACTGTATAAGCCTCTTCATCACTTGAAACAAGTAGGGTCTAATTTTCCTTCAATTCAAAGAAATAATATGACACCTTGTCCTACTAGTAAAAAGCCACATTGAGTAGGTCAATGTTGGATTAAAAATTGAATTGTATGCTCTAATTGTAGAGGTTCTCATCCTACAGATCGTTGTAAAAGACTCAACCAAGTCATTCCCTCAATTTCTTTTTTAAGAGACTATAGTAACCAAGTTGGAGGAAATATGCAAGGAGTTAGATTTGTAGATCCTATTGTTACACAAAATTCATCAAATATGTATTATGACCCTTCAAGCAATGGTCAAAATCATCACTCTTTAACAATAATTCAAACCAATCATAGGACAGTGCAAGGATCTGTAGCATATATCCAAAACCAAAAGTAAAACCAACAGCCACAAACTTCTCAAGATGTTAGATATCCATTAGCTCAACTTGATGTATCTTCTATATCAAATTTATCAACTCTTCAATCCCACTTGGTGCAACTAGACAACAAAGAGATCTTTAAAGATAATGCATATTTATCTTCTTTGGTTGTAATCAGAAGTATGAATGCAAAAAAACCAATAGATTTAGCACAACTTGAAGAAGATGAGGTATCTATAGATACTTTAGAAGAATCATCCAAATTTGTGGAATTATCAAAAATTACTCAAAAAATAGCTAAAGAATTATAAGACAATCAATATTTTTTTGTAGTTAAACCTAATAAAAAAAAATATCAATTTGTAAGTAAGAAAGGACCTTGGACTTCTAGTACCTTTTTAAAACAACCAATAATTAATAGAACATTCAATCATGCAGAACCTTACGATGTATAAGAAGATCTTTGTAGAGCTAGAGGTAACATTTCTTTTGGACAATTGATTTAGGTAGCACCAAATATCAAAAAAGACCTCAAAGAAGGAGTAATATTACAAAGAAAAGTTAAGAACATAAAAGAAATAGCTGGAATTGAAGTTAATGATCTAAAAGAAAATATCACCTTGAAAGAAAAGAATGACAATAGAGAATATGGACCTGTTGAGATAGATGTAGAAATTGTAGATAAAATAATTTTTAAGGTCATAATAGATGATGGAAGTAGCATCAATATTATGCTTGAATCCACTATAAACAAATTGGGATTAAAAATCACTCACAAGGCAGTTATGAAGGTCAGATTAGCTGATCAAAGATCTTCTCAACCACTAGGTCAAATCCGCGACCTTCGTATGTGAATAGGAGGTGTAGATTATGTGATATTATTTTATGTGATACAGTTATATGAAGAAGCAGATAGTTACCCTCTCTTGTTAGGAAGAAGATAGTTGACGCAATCTAAACAAGTAACAAATTGGAAGGCTTCTAAGCCTTATTTTACTTTTGGACCTTTAAATAATCATACAACAACCATAATATTTAGTCACTTTAGACTCTAAGTCCTGGTTCTATTAGAAAAAACACCAATATCTAAAAAAGCCAAGGAAAGTAGTTTTATCCAATCCAATTCAACATCAAGTATAGCACTAATAAAATGTATTAGCCCTGGATTATATGAATATGAAGATGAAGGTGATTTTTTCAAATGGTTAGAAAAAAATCTAAATTAGCACAAGACTATTTTTACATGCCTTGCTATATCATCTACTATAGAGGTAATAAAAGGTAATAGAAAATTATCTTTTTGAGTGTACTTGTTCAAATCTCCATAGTACATGCAAACCCTGAGCTTATTTCCTTCCTTCTTCTTTACCAAGACAATATCAGACAACCAATCCATAATTTCTATAGGCATTATAAATCCTCTTTAAAGAAATTTGGCACAAGACTACATTTATATCATAGTGGAGAACCTTTGTATATGTAGTGATGCCTTTTGGATTATGCAATGCTCTTTCAGCTTTTCAAAGAGTCATGATCTATGCATTTTTAGACCTTCTTCAAAAAACCATGTCAATATTTATTGATGATTTTAGTTGTCAATCATTAAAGGATGATCACCTTTAAAGCCTTCACTTGTGCTTCCAACATTATAGAAAAGTAGGAATTTCTCTTAATTCAGAGAAAATTTATTTAGCAATTAAGAAAAGAATTCTATTGGATTATGTCATTTTGAAAAAAGAAAAAGAATCTGATCTTGAAAAAGTAAGAATTATTACAAATCTACTAGCTCCAATAAGTGTGAAGGATATTCAAAAGATTTTGGTGCACATGGGTTGATATCGTGACTTGATTGAGTCATATTATACTCATGCCTTATCATTGAAAAATTTATTAAAAAAATCCACCAAATTTGAATGGACTTCCAAATACCAAATTGATTTTGATGCAATTAAAGCCAAATTGCTATCTTATCCTTATCTACTATCGGCAAATTGGAATCAACCTTTCTATATCTATTGTAATATCTCTGAATTTGCAATAGATAGTACCTTATGTCAACCAAATGATAAAGGTGTGATCTATCCTATTGCCTTTGCTAGTAAGCAATTGACAAGTCTTAAATGGAATTATACAATTACGAAATGAGAATGCTTAGTTATAATTTTTAGTATCAAAAAATTTTGGCACTACCTTTTGATAAAAAAAGTCATTTTCTTTATAGATCACATGGCTCTTAAATATATTGTAAATAAACTAGATTTAAGTGATAGATTAGTAAGATGGATGTTATTTTTAATAGAATTTGATTATACAATGCAATACAAACTAAGAAAATAATACAAACAAGTCGATCATCTTTCACAAGTATCTATACTTATAAGAATCCATGATATAGATGATGAACTTCCTGATGCCCATTTATTCTATGTTATAGTAGCACCTACTTGATATAAACATATTGCCAAATTTTTGAGTACTCAACAATCATCCAATACCTTATCAAAAAATGAACAATAAAAAATTAGAATAAATAGTATTCATTTTGTCCTTATAGCCAAGAAATTATATCATCGAGGAATTGAAAAAATTTTAAGACGTTGTCTTACTTATGACGAAGTACGACTTCTGTTAGAAGCTTGTCACTCAAGTACTTGTGGTGGACACTTCTTTGGTTGATTAATAGTTCAAAAGATCTTTAGAATAAGCTATTTTTGGCCTATAATATTTTCCAATTTGAAGTCATTTGTAAGAGCTTGTGATACTTGCAAAAAATATGCACGCAATGATTTAAATCTTGCAATGCCTTTAAATCCTTTACTTCCACTTGTTCCATTTGAAAAGTGGAATATAGACTATATTAGACCTATTTATCCTGCATCTTCACAAAAAATATAATATATTATTGTAGCTATGGAATATTTGACTAAGTGGACAAAAGCAAAAGTTGTCAAGAAGGCTGATGTTAAACAAATTTCCATATTTTTGTACAAAAATATTATAACTTACTTTGGTTGTTCATAAATCCTTATAGGTGACAATGGTTCTCATTTTTTAAATGAAACTATTAAAAAAATGACCACATTATTTACCATCAACCATAAGAAGACAACTCTTTATTACCTTCAAATAAATGATCTTACAAAAAGAGTCAATCAAATCTTAGTTTGCATATTGTGAAAAACTATGATAGATTCTAAACGCAATTGGAATCTTAAGCTTACTTCAGCTCTTTGGACTTATCAAACTACTTATAAAGTTTCTACATGGGTTATATTTTTTTTTGGTATATAGAATAGAAATTATTTTGCCTATAGAATTTGAAGCTCTATCTTTATACATTATCATTGATGAAAGATTAAATAATTTTGAATCTTTGAAAGAAAAATTAAAATATTTAGAAAGATTTAGTGAAAAGCAAGGATTTGCAGCCTAATACATAGAAACTTCTCATAGAAGAAGGAAGGAGATCTTTGATAAAAAAATAAAAAGACGTCTACTTACTCCAGGAATGTGAGTGATAGTTCAAGATGCTAGGAAACTAGATTTTCCAGCTAAGTTTGATGCACTTTGGATAGGACCATATATTATCAAAGAGGTCTTTGATAATAATTCAATCAAACTTAAAACATTAGATGGAAAAAACTTTCCTACACGAACTAATGGAAGTCATTGTAAAGAATACAAGGTGTGAATATTGGTTAAAATATCAATGTACCTTGTTATTTAGATAGTGATTTTAAGTCCAATCTTAATAGAATATAGATATGGAGTTAGTAACTAAGGAAGACATTGCTATATGTAGAACCATGTTAAGTTGGAAAAAACCAATTGCCTTTCTATTCTAGGTCAAAGTCTTAGTATTTATTTTCTTCTTAATTCTACTTCTTTTGATAGATTATAATATCCAAGTTATAAATCTTCTATTATTTTTTTTATAGACCGTGTCAAAGATAAGAGTTGGATTCTTTTTATTCTTACAAATAGTCCTAGATGGTCCTTATATGTGACTCCCACTAATGGATCTTAATTAATGGATTGATTAAAAATATAGTCTTAAATCATTTAATTATACAAATATTATGGTTAAAGAGATTTTTTTGATTATTTAAGTATTTATTAAAATTTAAAAGTATTTATAAATATAAAAGTCTTATTAGAAAGAAAGTTACAAAAATGGAGTCTTAGTAAGTCTTGGAGGCAATTATTTTAGTTGGTTTAGTATTTTTATTTATTATTAAGTATTAAGAATTAGTTATTGAAACCAATATCTATATTGGCCTTCTAACTACATGTATTATTTATTAAAAACCTATAAATATTATTTAGTAGGTAGAAGAAGTATGAGAAAGAAATCTCATGTCTTTTTAATTATTTTTGTAGAAAATAGGATTTTGAGTTGATTTAAATTGATTTTATTATTAAAAAAAATTTCCAAGGTAAAATAAAATAGTTTTAAATTTATATTATCATCTTAGAAATATTATAGAGATTTTTAGAATTTATTTAGAATTTATTTAGAATTTATTAAGAATTTTTAGAGCAATTTTGAAGACTTTGGTAAAAATGAGTTTAACCACCTTGGGAGCCATTATGAAGAAATGGAGCAAGATTTGAAGGCCACACAAGGTTCCTAGGCTAATAGGGTGTTTTTAAACACCATGGTGAAGTCAAAAATGAAAAACTATTAGTTCTACTAGTATAAAATAGGAGGACCAGCAGCTAGTGTAGTCCTTGTAGGAAGGGAGGTGCACAAGTCCCATATGGGTTGTAGCACCTTAGATGTAGGTAGGAGGATAAGACTAAGGCCTCGTGGCCTCTCTAAGACACCTATATAGACTACTTGTGAGCTTTAGTGAGGTTCGAATCCATGATCTTTTAACAAGTTATCCTTGAGGTAAAAATTACTCACTTAATTTTTTTCATTATTTACCTTTTAACTTTGAATTATCATAACTTATTCATAGTAACTTAGATTTATATGTTTTTTACATCATTGGAAAGATAAAAAAATTATCTACTTGAAAATATAATTTTTATTTTTTAATTTTATTTTTTATTAGATGAAAATCTAGTGAACAGATTGTGACTAGTTTTATAGTGTGCAATTACTTAATTACACATATTTTACTTGTTTTGTGTTGTTCTTTTCTTTCATTGTTGTTTATTGCTCCTTATACTTCACACCACAATTTATAAGAAACTTTTAATTGAGGCCACCTTATAATTTGGGTTGAAGAGTGAATTTTATCCTCACAAAATACAAGAGGGTTTATCTATATAACTTCTCTTTTGTAATATTGTTGTATTATTTGTCTTTTTTATGAAAGACAAATCATTTGTTGGATTTTTGCCATCAAGTTTCATGTAAACTCATCACAGCAAAGTGCTCAGTATATTCCTAGATAGAAGCTCATGCCATCCAAGAACATCTTAATGATCAAAGTGATAAGGGGAAAGAAATTTCTAGCCATTATACTCAAAAGCATTGAACTAAAGCAACTATAGAAGTATTAGTGAAGATTGGAGGTATAGATGAGTCAATTGATGGTTTAATTGACTATGATTTGGAAATAAATCTTGTATCTAAGGATCTTTATATGAAGCAAAAGTAATTGATTGATATAGAGCATGGATGGATAATACATACAGCTAATAATATACGAGGTGAATTATATGGTGCTTGCCCGGATGTGAAAATTTGAATTGGTGATATTGCAATGGAATAGAATTGTCTTATTCAAGATGCAACATCTTATCTTCTTCTATTGGAACAACCATATATTATTATAACTCGGATGGAAACAAAAGTACCTGATGATGGTTTAACTTATGTATAGATTTGTAGTAAAGATGGGAGAAGGACAATATAGTTTTTGACTATACCTCCAAATCATGAATGCATTTGAGACAAATTGAAAGAAAATCTATTGCCAAAGGTTGAAGAATTTATGGATTTTTGAGAAGTATCACTATAAAGCAAGATTATGAAGGTATAGAAGAAGAGATATTCTTGCAAGATGTAGGTGCTTGTGATATTAAAAAAGAATTATGTGAATTGGAGACATTAAAAGATGATGAAAGGATTTTTGATATTTATGAAAAAAGTGAATTGGAAGATTCTTTGGAAATGATTGCATCAATTGGATTAAAAGACGATGATAAGCTTGTGCAAATTCATTTAAGGAAAATTTATTCTTTACTTAAATCTTTTCAAGCACCAAAAATTATAATTGAAATAAAATATAAAACAGTAGATAAGAAGATGAAATCTATTGCCGAATCTTTGCCAAAAGATTCTAAAAAACAAATGAAAAAAATATCAAGAAAAAAAAAACTTAAAGAATCTAAAAAATATTCGACGTAAGTTTATTAAAGAGACTTTTGAAAAATTAAAGATTGGATCTGATGGTTCTTTGTTGCCAGAAAAAATTGAATACTTTAAAGAGATGTTAGCAAAATGAGATAAATTATTTGCCTTTGAATTTCATGAAATTAGATGTGTGGATCCAAATATTGTAACTTCCATAGTTATTTTCACTATATTGCATGTACCTTAGAATTTGAAGTTAATTCCAGTATTAAAGGTACATTTGCCAAGTTTGTTGGAATTATTAAAAGAAAAGATGAAGATGAAGATTTTGGAGCCTTTTTTTATACCATATTCTAATCAATGGTTTATGTTGCCTAAGAAAAATGAATCATCACAATTTATTCAAAATAGGCAACTAATAACTATAGTGACTATTAAAAATATAGGAATTAGACTAATAATGGATGAATTTACTGAAGTATTTGCAAAAAGAAAAATCTATTCAATGAGTGATTTGTATTTAGGCTATGACCAATTTCAACTTGCAATAGAGAATAGAGACATGATAATGATAAAAATGCCACTATGACTAGTTAGAATGTCTACTCTTCTTTAAGGTGCTATCAATTGAATAATACATATGATGAATGGAATGAATAGGGTATTGAAAGATTTTATTCTTAAAAAGACTATGATTGATGCAATCAAGATTATGATTGAATCCAACCAAGATTATGATTGAATCCAACCAAGATTATGATTGAATCCAACCAAGATTGATGCAATTAGGAGAATGAAAGTAGATTGTAGTTTTTTAACAGAGGTACAAAGATTTTTGGATATATATGTATTTTATCATATTTAGATTATTTATTATGCTCACATAACAAATCCATTGTATGAATTATTATTCAAAGATTATAGGTTTAAATAGGAAGAAAAGCATATCAAAGCAATGCAAAGATTAAAAGATTTATTAACATCACCTCCAGTGTTGAAAAAAATTGATTATAAGTATAATAGACTAGTGATTCTTATAGTGGATACTAGTCCAATTGCTATTAGATGGACTGTAGGTCAAGATGATTTAAATGGATACATGTTTGCAATTTGATTTGGTGCTAAGATTCTAAATATTCACCAACATGTATATTCACATATGAAAAGGGAATTATGGAGAATTATTTCAGCTATGAAAACTAAAAAAGATTACTTAATTGGAGAAATGGTGGTAATTGAAACAGATTGTTTGTCTTTACTTAAAATGATTATTAATTGTACAATATCAAATATTCTAATATTAAAATGGATTGCTTATATCAAGTCAATAAATCCAGAATTTAGGCATGTTGTAGAAAAAGACAATTCAATAGTATATATGCTATCTTGAGCAAAATATGATAAAGAAGATGAGATGATTGAGGATATTGATGATGTGGATACAAGGTTTTATTCAATTTCACAATTGGATAAGGAAGATATGCCATTTTATGAAAAAAACTATGAAAGAGAATTATTAGATATTGGATATTATTTGAGAAAATTAACTAAGCATATTGATTTGCTTATTGAAAAATTTAAATAAATAAAAAAAGAAGCATATATGTTCATATTACAAAGAGGATTTTTATGGAAGAGGCCAAAATCAAACATTGGAATGCCGCAAAAAATAGTAGGTATCAAAGAAGATTAATAAAAACCACTGAAAGAATTTCATGATAGTCTATGGGTGAGGCATAGAGGAATTTGGGCTACTTTTGCTAAATTAAAAGAATGATATTGATAGAAGAATATATATTGAGATGTGGCTTTATTTATATAATTTTATATAACTTGTCAAATGTATTCAAATATACGTCATTAAGATGGTCTATATCTAATATATGCTTTAGCTATTCATTTTAAATAGATTATACATTTGATTATTATGCTAATGGTATTATGGCAAATGAGATATTTAATTTTGGCTCGTAAAGATTTCGCAAACCAAGTGGAAGGCAAGGCATTAAAAACAAAGTTTACAAAAGGAATTTGTAAGTTTTTACTTGAGGATATTATTTGTTGCTATGAATGTATAGGAAAGATCATTATAGATCTCAGAGAATTGAATGCATACAAAGCTTATGAATTCTTTAAGACATGTAGAATAAAATTTTTATTGACTACTACTTATAATCTAGAGAAGAATATAAAGAGCGAACATAGATACCCACCAATTGTAAAAGCCTTGATTAAAGCTTCTAATGGAAGAGTAAAGGAATGGCATCGATTTCTACTTTATGTATTGTGGGTTGATCAAACAGTACATAGTTCAGTGACGGAATATATGTAAGTGGAATTCATAATAGGTCAAAAATTTATTATATCGATTGAAGAACATGTACCAACTTGGAACATGCTACCTTAGAAAGATGAATTAACAAGAGAAGAATTGTTAGCTATTAGAATTTAGCAACTTAAATAAAGATTAAAAGATGTGGAATTAGCATTAAAATGATTATAAGAGGTAAGACTAAAGAACAAGGCTTGGTTTGATAAACAACATCAATTGAGATTTAGAGCAATTGAAGAAGGTAATTGGGTACTTGTTTATGATAGCAGTTTGAATAACCAACATAGTACTTTACAAAAATTTTCAAAATATTGATTTAAATCATCTATGGTAGTAACAGTCCATAATAATACCATGTATTTATTGAAAGAATTAAATGGTACAAGGTTGAAAATATCCTTTGTTAGGAAGCGAGTGATGAAATGAGATGGAAAAATAAATATGGAAGATATTTTTAAAGATATTAATGACTCTAAAAAAAATAATTATATTAAAATGGATAATAAATATGATGAAGAAGAATTTGGTGTAGAAAATGAAAAAATGTTGTGATGCCAACTATGACATATGGTTCATTTGGTGCATACCAAAGGATGTACAGGTTCAAAGGGGATGGATGTCATGTTGTTATACGCTTATGTGGTAAAAAATATAAACAAGAATGATTTCTATTTAATATTCAATTATCTTGGTTCAGTAGGAACTTAAGATACTTAAGAAAAGGTTTATGAAGGCTTCTTAGATTATTTTCTTGTTTATTAGCTAATAGATAAAAATTAGTTATTGAATTTTTCTTCTAGGTTGTAGAAACTGTGTTATTGCTTTTAAGAAGCCATAAGTTAATAAAAATAGGATAGAAGAGATAAATAATTAATATGGTTGATACTAAAAATAAGTTGAAGATAGGATCAAGCTTAAAAATCCTTAAAATAGGTTGGATTAATATCCAAGGGTTGATTGTGTATGGAACAGGGTCGAAATCCAACCTCTAGCCACAAAAATGGCCACCAAGGGCAAGATATTGAGTTATTCAAAGATTAGCAATTAGGATTGGAGAGTTGGCTTTAAGTTTGTTTTAGAGCATTAGACTTATTTTTATAAGATTTGGGAGGACTTAGCAATCACTATCTAAAGTTTGATTTTGTATTAGAGATTAAATTTTTATGCAATAAAATTAGGACCAGTACTTTTAGCTATTGTGTACAATTGAAATAACATCTATAGTTGAAAATTTGATAATATATGGATGATTGAGTGTGCTAAGATTGACTAAAAATTTATAACAATCTAATGATGCAATCAAGATTAATTTGATCTTTAATACAAAGAAGTATAAAAAATTGGTAATTTAAGGTTATTTAGGGTTTCTATGATATCTAAAGATTTGTTAATTGAATCAAGGTGAAATTTGACACAATGTAAGAAGACTTAAAAAAAAAGCTATATACTAATTTTTAGCTAAAACTAATAGTTGGAAAAGGAGAAATTGCTATTGGAATATCTACATCAACTTCCAAGTTGGTGGCCGAGTGATATCAATGCGGTTTTTGGTTAATTTTTGACAATCAGTAAGTTAGATTTGGCTAGAACTTTCTAAGCATATAAAAGACTTATATTTGCATTTGTGTGCAAAATTTCATATCAAGTTGATAGTTTTATTAAGATTTATAGGTTACTAAATTTTATTGACTAAGATTAGGATTTGTAAAGAAAAATCTAAGTTGCTTAATTGTGATAAGTAACAAAGGAATTGGATTTTATATATGGATGAAGTTATCAAAATAAATGTTTTTAAGCACTTTGTATTGACTTGAGCATTCTTAAATTGAAATTCAAATTATATTCTTCTTATATGAATGAAAACTATTAAAAATTCTTAAGCATTTGTGAAACGCAATCTCATCCTCCATAGTCAGGTATCCAACACATTCTCAAATAGGACAACATATAATACAATATTATTTCCAAAATGAATGGTTTTGTTGGATCTACATAGACAAATATAAGAGCTAAAATGAAGGATTCTTTTAGCTTCTTGAATGCTTTTTAAGCCTTGTTATGCCAAATAAATTTTTCCTTACCTATAAGTTGTGTTAACAGAGCTACAATCTTAGAATAATCCTTGATAAAGATTTTGTAAAAATTTATGAATCCCAAGAAATAATATACATCTTTGATTGATGACGATTTTGTGTAGTAATATAGCCATTAGATGAAAGAGAAAAGGAATGATTATAATATATAGAAGCTCAAATGAGAATATTTTAGCAAATTATTTAGAATTATAGATAATAGACAAGAAAGTAGAAAAAAGTTAAAAGAGCTAATACTACCTTTTTGTAGAAGAAGCTTCTATTTACTTTGTATGGCCATAAATAAGATAAAATAAAATAAATTAGAATAATAAATAATATAGACATCTTTAGAAAGGAATTAAAAATAGATTTTAGTAAATTTTATCTCAAAATTCTTAGAGTTGATATCTAGAGAAGACTGATTGTGATCCTGGGTCAAAATCAGACCCTAAGGTACACAACTACATGCTTATAGCGGATCAAGGGTTCTTTTACAGATTAGAAAATTAGATTAGTGAGCAAATTTAAGAAGCTTTGTTTAAGTGTTAATTTAGAGTGATTTAGATAGAAATTGGCTTTGTAAAAGCTTTGCAAAGTCAAGGTTGTATTGGATGATTCTAGATCTTGTGAAGTAAAGAAGAGTTTATAACTTTGAGCATTCCATAAGTTTGATTATAGATCAATAAGTGAAAATTTGAGAATTTTTGACTATAATAGTGCTCAATTTATATTGTAAGTTTGAGCTTGATCAAATAGTTTAATTAGGAGTTATTGAAGTTCAAGTGGGTTTAGATCCCAAAAGTTGGGATTTGAGGATTAGTGAAGGTTTTTTAGATATTTAGCAATCTAATAGTTAGATTGAGGTGGAAGTTTTTTGTATAGTTAGTAGACTAGAATTTTAATTAATGCATGAATTTTGAGTGCAATTGAATAGTGCAAAAGAAAGCTATTTATACTAGAAGTTTGACATCAAGGTTGGAGAAGGAAGGTGGCCTATATCCAAGTAGAAATTCAAGTTTAACTTTGGTTTGGTAAGTTGGATCTCTCTCAATTTATTTGTACATATTTTTAACTTAATTAATAAAAGATGTGTAAAATTTAGGCTAAGATCAATAGTTAGATCATCAGTTATTGTGATTTCAATCTATTAAAGAGTTTGATTAGGATTTACTAGAGTTTATTAGGATTTGATTAAGATTTAAATAGGATTTTATTAGGATTTGATTAGGTTTTATTAGTATTTATTTAGAATTTGGTTAGGATTCTATTAGGATTTAGGACTTGATTAAGATTTAATTAGGATTTGATTAGAATTTGAATAGGATTTAACTAGGATTTGATTAGGATTTGATTAGGATTTGACTAGAATTTGATTAGGATTTGATTAGGATTTGATTAGGATTTGATTAGAAAATAACTAAGATTTAATTAGAATTTGAATAGAATTTGATTAGGATTTGATTAGGATTTGATTAGGATTTGAATAGGATTGACTAAGATTTGATTAAGGTTTGACTAATGTTTGATTAAAGTTTGATTAGAATTTGATTATAATTTGATTAGGATTTGAATAGAATTTGATTACGATTTGATTAGAATTTGATTAAGATTTGATTGAGATTTAATTAGGATTTGACTAAGATTTGATTAAGGTTTGACTAATGTTTGATTAAAGTTTGATTATAATTTCTATTTTTAGTATTTTAAAGGATTTTATTTTTATATTTCTTTTGAATTTATAATAATATTTTTTAAAGATTTTTTTATTATTTTATTATGATTTTTTTAGAAGTTTTTTAAGATTTTATTTTTTATATATTCTTTTATAATTAATTAAAAATCTAATTAAATTTTCAATGGTTGGGCATATTTATTAGTCTTTAATTATAAATTTTACATAATTCTATTAGAGGTGTTAGGACTTGTTATTGTTATTTTCCTTTTATCTTCCACAACCAGGTTCCTAGCACATTCTTAAGTAAGACTTTACGACATACAATAATGGTTGTTTCCACTCTATAATAGTTTGTTTCTATTTTTAGAAGCAATATATCTTAAAAACTTGAGTGATGGATGATGGAAAGAGCTTTTCTCCAATTTGACATATAATCTACTTTCCTATAGTTTTTCCAATACCATACATACATTATGTTCTTGTTTGTTCTTAGAAAAGATCAAAACATCGTCCAAGTAGATGATTACAAAGCTATCTAAATATTCTTGTGAGATATCATTCATCATATTTTGAAAGATTGCAGGTGTATTTATAAGTCCAAAAGGCATAATTTTGTATTCGAAATGTCCATACCTTGTACAAAATATTGTCTTCCATTGATCTCCTTCTTTGATCTTGACTAGATTGTAGACGCCTCTCAAATCAATCTTTGTAAAGATCTTTGCCTATTCTTATTGTTCCAATAATCATGAAATTAATGATAATGGATAAGAATTTTTTATAGTTACCTTATTCAGACCTTGATAGTCAATACATATATATAAAGAATCATTCTTCTTTTTTACAAAGAAGATAGGAGCTCTTGCAAGTGATTTTGAATGTCAAATAAAATTCTTGGTTAAATTTTTATTAATATATTCTTACAAGGCTATAAACTCCATTTATAAGATTTTAAATTGGATCAAATAAAGATTGAGCTCCATCTTGTAATTCAATTGCACAATCATTAGGACGGTGTTCTCATAACATATCTACTTTCTTCTTTTCAAATATGTCTTTAAGATCACAATATTGATTGGTAATATCTTCTTTTAGTTCTTCCATTGGATCTTTTATTAGAATAGCATATAATACAAATGTAGCCCTTTTTTTTTTTTCCTTGCATAAATACTTTAGCTCCAAGAAACAAAGTAGCACCTCATTTTTTCTTTTGATGTTTGGATCTTGAATTTTTTTTTGCAAACTCTAATTGATATGAGGATTATGTAATTCAAACCAAGGAAGTCCAATAACAATAGGATTTATTGGACATCAAATGATGTTGAAGATAATGTATGATACTTGATCTCCTAGTATCACTTCTAATGATTGGACTTTTTCAATAACATCTCTTGATATAAGGTTTTATCTACCAATGACTTTAATTGGTGCAAAATGGATCTTCTTTACAAGTATTAAGTTGTACTTGGTTGTAAAATCTTTATCCATAAAGCATGTTGAGGCTCTAGTATCTAAAAGGACTTTAGCAAAAATCTCTTGTTTTAGGGTTCTTATATGTATTAAAAGTATAAAATAAGATATTAGATCTAAAAATAAAAGAACTTTTTTTTTAATACTTAAGATTTGAAGGTGTCCAATTATAAGGTCACTACTGTGGTTGAATGTCTTTTTTTTTTTACCTCTCTAATTTAGATATTATATCTTGTGCTTTAAATTCTTTAGACTTATTTGGACAATTTGTTGCCTTGTGATTAGATCTTCTACAATATAGACATAGATTCTCTTATTGACGTCTAGTCTTTTCTATTAATATTAATGGCTTGAATTAAATTGTATCAATCTGTATAAATTTAAGATATGTTAATATCTTCTTTGATACTTTTGAAGATGTAGCAAACGTACCTTGATAGGTATTGTTGAAAATTGATCAATTCTCTTGTCATAATTCAAATAGGCAAATGTTACAAATAATAGCTTGAGATATGAGTTCTTTTAAAATTTCAATTTTTGGCATTGTGATCAATAAATTCTTCACATCATCTTTTAGGCCATATCAAAATCGAGTCATAAAAGCGTTATTCTTCCAATCAAGATCACAATTAAGTTCTTGAAATTCAATGGTATAAATTGCACCTAAATGTTGTCCTTGTCGTAAATTTTGAATCTTCCTTTCTGCAACCCTCTCTTGATTACTATCTCCAAATGCAATAATACATCTTTCCATAAAAGTCTCCAAATTATATAAGATTGAAAAATTCTTTTTTAACAATGGAACAAACCATAATCAAGTATTTCTTGTTAAAAAGGTGTCTACAAAAGCGACTTGAGTGAATCCATCTAAATAACAAGAATGATATAGTTGTAAGTAAAGTCATACTTGTTCCACATACCTTTGAAAGTTGGATCTCGTTCCATCAAATTTATCAAACATACTAGCCTGTGGTTATTTTATGATAATCCTTAAAACTTCTAAAAAAGTTACATGCATAGCTTGTCTTTTGCCTACTTTTCTCAATTGTATAATTTCTTATTGCAAACTATGAATCTTTTGTTTAATTTCTTCAAATATTTGTTCTATTTGCGGTTTCATTTTTGGATTGTGAAAGAATACCATTTCTTTTCATATAGTATCCAAAAGAATATGAAGATTTGTAAGAGTCGCCATTCTATTCTCTATTTATGAGGATGCATCTCCCATGACTTGATCTACTTCTATATTGACAAAGAAAAAATCAACAAGCCGTTGTTGTATTATAATATCAAGAACATGAACTAAAAAAAGATACATAATCTAATGAAAACTGTATCAAAGTAAAGTCACAAAATGGGAATAAGAAAGTATGTATATTCAAAGAAAACTAGAATGGCTATTGCTAAAGACTAGAAACATAAAGACTCTAAAAACTAGACTAGAACCAGGAAAAGAATTGATAAGAGTGAAGAGGGCTTCACTCTTACCTCTATAAATACTATCTAATTAAGAGCTACAAGGCAATATTCTATAGGATCTCATATACGTGTCTAATTTGCAAGACACATGTCAAACTTTCTCGACAAGTTTCTTACATGTGCGCCACGTACTTGGCTTATTCCACAAGCTACCAACATGTATAACACATAGCTAGCTTATTCTACAAGCTACCAACATGTGCGCCATGTAGCTAGCTTGTTGACCAAGTTTCTAATCTACCAATCACCTATAGACATGTATAAAGATGATTCTACGTCTATGAAGCTTCTAGGAAGCTTATCTATCAGATATTATCAAATCAACTTATTTTATCTACTTCTATTGGTCTATTATTATTTGAATAATTTACTGGAATAAATCTTATGTCAGTGACATTATCTCCCCTTCTAGAGATGAGTTCCACAAAGAGCAGTGATTATATGTTGAAGAAGTCTAGGATACGTCGAATTGTGCTTGCCACATATTCTGATCTTTGTTCTCTTCGAAAGTAGTTGATAGGTTCTTTTAGCCATCAATAATGTCCCATACCAGGGCGAGAGGACCACCCTGTTATTTGATCATTGTTGAGGCCTTTATAACTTTCTTCAATGAAAACATTAGGAACACCATCAGGAGTAGTTCCTACCTCTAAAAGTATCACCAAACATCGAGAGTCTCTTCCAAGGTCGTGATACCAAACACATTGTATTTTGCCATCAATCCGAGGGAGGACATGTCATTCTTGAGGGTCTTCATCTCTATTCCGTCGTCTTGAAGGTTGTGATAGTCGTAATGTCTCGTCCGGTAAATCAGCAAATGATGGCTCTTGAGCTGAATTTGCTAGTTGTTGATCCTCCATCTCTTTAGCACAAACAAAATCTAATGACAAACAATGATACAAGGTAGGATGAAACCTCTATAGAACCTGCCTTGCTTTATAGCAAAGATTTTCTTGAGTATTTATCTTGGTTTTGATGGATGTCGTCGATGAAATGCATTAATTTTTATTGATGCATTTGTTAGATTCTTTGATGGCTCCCATGTGCGTTCACTAATATCATATCCGCGCCAATGCACAAGATATTCCAGTTGATTTTGGTGCCGCCTTGAATCTAAAATCTCTTCAATCTCAAATTCTTCATCGTTGTCTACTTTTATAGGAGGTGGTGGCATTTGTCTTCTTCCTTGTATATCCATTGTCTTGTATAGCTCGAGTAGTAACACGTAGAATATAGGATGGATCTTCAAGGACTCCGGTAGGTGTAATCGATAAGCAACTAGATTGATTTGTTGAAAAATAGGAAAAGGTCTAAGCATACAATAGTCTAACTTATCACAAGGACAAGTAGTCATGATATTGTGACAAAGTAACCATACCTTGTCCCCCACGTTGAATTGTGGTTGTTCCTTACGATACACATCTGCATTTGTTTTTTGTCGTTCTTGAGCTTCCTTTAATTACACCTTTATTATTGCATATAGCTCTGACAAACAATTTGCCAAACCTTTTGCTGCTGGATTATCAACTTTTGAAAAGACAAAAGCATCAAGTCGTGGGTGGTAACCATAATTGGCGAAGAAAGGTGTTTGCTGCATAGAAGAATGTATTGTATTATTATAAGCAAATTCTGCCAATGGCGGAAAAGTTGTCCAATCATCTTGTTGGTAGTTGATGGTACACCTTAAGTATTGCTCTAAGACTTGGTTCACGTGCTCTATTTATCCATCAGTTTGAGGATGAAAAGCTAAAGATAACTTTATGTCGACTTTTAAGATCTTGAAAAGGGTTCTCCAAAATCTTGATACAAATTGAGTTTCCCTATCTGATATAATATCCTTAGATAATCCATGATAGCGATAGATATTATCAATGAAAAGCTTAGCTGTTTCTTCACCTGTGATAGATTTTGTGTATGGCACAAAATGTGCCATCTTGGTGAACTGATCTACTATCACAAATATAGAGTCATAAGATCTTGAGCTTGGAAGATCTCTGATGAAATCCATAGAAACAGAAGACCATGGTTGTTCTGGAATAGGTAATGGGTGAAGAAGCCCAAAAGATCAATGACGAGGAGTCTTTGATCTTGAGCAGATATCACATGATTGTACAAAGTCTTTGACTGCCTTTTATATTTGACGCTATCAAAAATCTCTTCATATAAATTCCAAAGTCTTGTTGTATCAAAAATGTCCTGTCGTTGGAAAATCTGTAGCGTTATGCGTGGTGAGAGTCAGCCCTAAGAAATACAGGTCTTTGTGCCTCGTTTCTTAAGTGCAAGAAGAGATTCATAAAGTTCATAAAACTGAAGATTTTACATAAAAACATACTTTATTAATCTTGCCATATTCTGCCTTTATAAACCCGCCTTCAAATTTGTCCATAAATCCTAGGATATCATATCAATTGAAGCAAAATTTGAACACAAAGTACTTAAGGAAGTAAATAAGCAAACCCCATAATCCTTTTGATTATAGCTCATGTGGTTGGAGAGAACCATGTTGTCAAAGAAACCCCTCCATGCTGCCTTTGATTCTGGACCCCCTTTGCTTCACACCTTCATTGCCCCTCATTATCAAAACCCCAAGTATTGAAATTTGGTAGGCTTGTTGCTTGCTTTATGTTGTAAACATCCTCCAATTTTTGCCCCAAAACTCCTCTTGGAAATAGAGTTATAGACTCTACTCTCCTCCTTTAATTCTGTCTTCTACCAACTCTGGATCCGACTACAAATTTCCTCATAATTCTTTGACCATAACTCCAATAGCAATCAGTTTTTTACACAACTTAATAGACTCATATATCTACAAACCCCAATAATTTTTACTCAAAATGCTACTTTGATCACAAAGATATGCTCCCCCAAACTTCACTGACTTAGAGATAGACCCCTATCACTTTGAAAGAGCATAACATTTTTTTATAAGATAAATGAGTATCAAACTTACTCTCATCTCTTTCTTAACTTGCTTAGATCACGTCTATCAAATTTCACACTCAAATTCACTCCCTAACTTCATTCATACCCAATAAAAAACCCACACACACACTCTGCCCATACAAACCCCAATTCTGCTTTCACTCTATTTCTCTTTTCACCTACATCCGGTTACAATTTCACTCATAACTCTTTGCTCAAAGATCATATTGACTTAAGATTTTGATTCAAAGTAGTAAACTCAATAAGAAACACAACCCCAACAAATTTTGCCTCTAAAGTCCAAATGGTTCTCAAGAGCCGAGGCCCGAAATTTAGTAAACCTCACTGCCCTAGTCTTAAACACCTGCAACTTTGACGACTCATATCTCCCTTGATACTTAACCAAAAGACATGAAAATTATTTCTATATGTTCCTTATCTTGTCTACTACAAACCCACAAAAAAATTCACTTAAAATCCTCTCTAAGCTTCTTCTACACACAAAAACGTCTACTGCCTATCAAAAGGAAACCCTATCTCTCCAAAAAAAACCTCTCTTCTTCTTCACGACCCCCTTCTTGTCCTCCCGGCCTGGTCTTCCTTCTTCCCTTGGTCAAAGAGACACCTCAACCATATCTTTCCACCTCTTCAATCCTTTCTTTTGGATTAATTTGAAGGAATCTCACTTTTTGAGGTAAATTTCTATTCTACCTTCTTACTATCATTTTTTTCTACCCACTTCTCTTCTAATTTCAGCCCACAACATTTAAGTTTAGATCTAAAATAGAAGAGAATAAAGGTAAAGTAGATTTAAGATAAAATAGAAAAAAATCTAATAAGTAGAAAAAAACAATTAAGATTAGATTAGAGATAAAAGAGAAAGAACTACATCCTTCACTGCCAAGTCAAAGAAGCTTGTGTGGTTAGGTTCTTAGCTACTTTGGAGTTGACGTGGGTTCGAATCCACTTGACTTCACTGTAGAATTCCTTGGCTTCTTGACTTGGTACTGCTAGTGGGAATTTCAGCAGGAAATTAGTAGTTTGGCCTACCTATCATCCCTGAGCTTGTGATAAATATTATAACCTTCGAGATAATGTGGTTATAACCACAATCCTTTCTCTTTTTCATCCTCTCTTCTTCTAATCTTAATCTTTTTATTTTAACACATTCCTTTATATCTTTCACACTATGTTTTAATTTACAACATGACATCCACCCCCTCCAAACCTGCACATCCTCCGGAATGTGCCACCATTCATTCTTCATCTTCTCCATCCTCATCTTCAGTTTCTATGATATTTGTATCCTCCATTGATGTAGATGATAGCATTTCAAGGCTTTCAAATGAAAACCTGTCACTCCTCCTTCGAAATGTTTTCATCCGTTTACCTGCTATTGGATTTCTAAGTATAGTTCCATCTAATTCACGAAGTAAGTAAGTGCCATTTTCATAAACAGTGACAACAATGTATGGTCCAAACCATCTTCGAGCAAATTTCTACTCAGTGCTATGCTAATGCTCCAATGTACTATCATAAACCACCACCCATTCTCTCTCTTCAATAGGCTTTACTCGCAATCGATGTGTCTTATCAAACCTTTCCTTATTGTTAAGCCTTGCTTCTTTAAGTCTTTTCATTGCTTTTTGATGTGTCTCTGGTAGTTTACCAATTTGTTGTATTCAAAGTTCTAGCAACTGCTTTCTAGAAATTCCATCTTCACAGGACAAATACAACTATGTAGGAATTGATTCTTCAATTGGCATAATAGGCTTTTGTCCCAACATAAGTTCAATTGGCATATAACCTGTTACTGTACTATGTGTAGTTCTGTCAGCCCATAAAGCATAAGATAGTAATCTAGGCCAATCTTTAAAATTTCCTCTACAAGCTTTGACCAAAGCTTGAATGATTGGAGGATGACCTCTCTCACTCTTTCCATTTGCCTCAGGATTATATGCAGTTGTCAACTTCAATTTTACTCCATGCTTTTCAAAAAATGTTTTAGCTACAGCAGCATTTAATTCTCCTCTATCAGCTCTCATTCTTCCTATGCATCCATATCGACTGAAAATATCTTCAAGAATAAATCTACACACTCTTTCAGTCTGCTTGGTCCTCAATGCTCTTCCTTCAACAAAATTGGATAGCTCTTCTCTTGCCAATACTAAGTATTTCATTCCCCATAATCCATTTGGCATAGTAACTAAGTCAATAACCCATTGAAAGTGAATAGTAAGAGGATAAGTAGGATGCAATTCATCACGATACCGGATCTTTGATTGAAATTGACATTCAATACATGAACTTACAAAATCTTCTACATCTTTGTAAAGTCCTTTCCACCAATATCTTTCTTTGATTTTTGTATATGTTGCCCAAATGCCTCGATGCCCAGCCCAATTTGTATCATGAAATTCCTTGAGAATTTGAAGTTTTGTGGATAAATCTCCAACCACTCTCAATGGAATCCCATCTTTTTTTTTTGGTTTTCTCCACAAAAATCCATCACGCAAAAGATATTCATAGGAATGTCTTCTAACTTCCTTAAAATACTTCTCTGACCATTCTGCTTGCTTTTGTAGAGTACTTAAATACCAACCAACATCTTTCAATCTACCTTCATATAATTCTTCCTTAAAAGGAAGAATTGTATCTTCTCTTTTGTTGGTGTTAACAAATACAATGCTGTAGCTTTTGCTGTTGTCATCTTCATCATCATCTTTTGCAATCATTTCTTCATCTCCAATATAATTAGCTCTAGACAACATATCTGCTACAGCATTTTTTTTACCTTTAATATGTACTAGAATTGGATTAAGAGATTTGATAAAAGCTATCCATCTCAACATAGCAATATCTGGAATTGAACAGTTTGAAATCATACCAAGTAGAGGTAAACAATCAACTTCCAATACTACATTTGCTCCAATTAAATAATTCCTTTCAGCCTTTAATGCTGTGACAACTCCCCATAATTCTCTTTTTACTTGCAGATAAGCTCGTTGTCGCTCAGTCAAAATTCTTGCTCCAAATCTAGTTGCAAAACGTCTTCCATTGATATCATCTTGACCAACAGCCCAACCTATAGCAATTGGACTAGTATCCACCATCATCACCACTGGTTGACCATTTTCATAGTCAACTTGCTTTAAAATAGATGGAGATCTTAAAATATTCTTTAAAGACTCCATAGCTTCATTTTGATCCTTTTCCCACTTGAATTTATTTCCCTTCCGTAAGAGTTTGTAAAGAGGCTCTGATATATGGGCAAAATGTGGAATCCAAATTTGATAGAAAATACATGCCCCCAAAAATCTTCTTACTTCAGTTATACTATTACAAGGCTTCATCTTAGCAATAGCATCGATCTTCTCCGGATTTGGTTTTCTACCATAGCTTCCACATAAATGACCTACAACAATGATTTCATCCATTCCAAACTTTGATTTGTCAATAGATAAAGTTAGACCTACCTCTTCAAGTCTCTTCAAAATTTTCTCTACATCTTCAATGTGTTGTTTGATAAATTGCCTACAACCATTTTTATCAATTGTTGTATCCTTCACTTCTTCTTTACAACCTTTGATAGGAATATCATCAACAAAAGGTATGGTCTTATCAGGTACAAATTCCTTTAAGATTTGATTCATTGCACTTTGCATATGTGCCACTGAATTGGTAGCTCCTTGAGGTAATGTGCACATACCAACCAAACCCAAAGGAGTCTTCATTGTTGTTAAATCTCTACTCTCTGCTGCAAGTTGAAATTGATCATATCCAGAATATAAGTCTCCAATTGAATAAATTGCATGCCCCGCAAATGCCTCAGCAACTTCATCTACAATTGGTCCAGATCCTTTGTTCCTGATTGTCACACCATTGGCAGGTTGCATATCTTGAATAAACCTTAATGCTCCAGATTTCTTTGGCACCGTAAACCAGCGATTTGAATATGGACACATGGATGGTTCTATAATCCCCATTTCCATCTTCTCCTTGAGCAATTTAATTAATTTTGGTAGTAAAGCTCTTGGAACCGGAATGGGTTTTAAATCCCATGGTATATGTGGAACTGTAAAGATCACCATAGGTGCTACCTCATTTGGATAAACACATCCTATTTCACTAGGTTTAGATGCAAATGCCTTTCCATGTTTTAAAAGCATGCTTTGAAATAAATACTTCTCAGGTTTATTTAAAAACTCACCACCTCCAATCTCCAACTTGTCAAATGTTTCTTTAGTGAATTGATGTCCAATTCCTATATAACTTCTTAATCCTGGCTCTTTTTCAGCTCGCTTGAAATAATCTTTAGAATTATCTGGTAGTTGAGTTGCTACTGGCTTTACTTTCTTTGCTCCTGATTTATACTTGGCATTCACTTCAGCTTCATTTTTCCACTTACGGATATGAATGTCTTCACCATGGTCTTCCATAAAATATAATATTTCTTTGTAAAAGCATTGATCATTGACTTCAACTATAATACCTCTATTATCCATAACCTCCTCCATATTTTTCAACCTTTCTAATTGATGTAGTAGATCAATCGGAGGTCCAATCCATTCTATTAATCCCGATATATTTTCTTCTTGTGAAATTATCCCCATTTTTTCAAAATTCTTTTCTATTTTTCTTATTTTGGCTTTATATTTAGAATCCATTACTCTTACACCTTTGAAATTCAAGATACTATGATCACTCAAACTCAAAATTCCATATCCATTCTTATATATATTGGGGAATACCTTAGTAAATATATTACCCGCACCCGCAGATCTCCATTCTCCACGTGTGCTTTCTAGAAATCCTGGAATCCTTCTTCAGTATCAAGAGGTTTTTCACGTAATTGATCTCTATGCCTCTTGTTTTTTGACTTCACTGTAAGGAATTGTACTGAGTTCCTTCCATCACAACTTCGAATCCTTGCATAGTGAGATCCATCATTTAGCACTTTAGTTTCCATTCTTGAAGTTGTAATATATGGTTGACCAAAAATAATTGGATATGTGCCACGATCTTGAACAAAGAAATTCTGCTCTACTTCCACATTTCCAATTCTTGTCTTCACCGCAGGACATGCTCCAAACAACCCTCCCTTTTCATTGTTCGCAGCTCTCAATATCCACCCATGATTGGTATCTATAGGCCATTTTCCTTTCTCATATACTGCCTTAGACATGATATTAATCTCTGAGCCATGATCTACCAAAGCATGGATTGTTTCATTCAAATTTTCAAGCTTAATCTGAGCTTCTGTAGTAGCTCTAGCCCAATAAGGATGAGAAAATCCTAAAACCTTTGCACCCTTTTTTCCATCACCATCATCAAAAGTGGCATAAGCATATACCTTTGCTTCTTTTTCCTCCATGTTGTGGGTGGTATCCTCCTTCTTCTTTTGAAGTTGAAGAGAAAACATGTCTAAAACCTCCTCTTCTAAATCAATAGGCATACCATCATTTACATCTTTTTCTTCAATCCCTTGACTCACCTTATCATCCTCCACAATCATAATTCTTTCAAGGCTTGACTTACATTCAATAGAAAACACTTGGCCAATCTCTTCCTTCTTCTTTAGTTAAACAAGTGTCAATGGCACTTGTCATCACTGTCTCTACTGTCATTTGGCGTTTTCTTTTGATAATATCAATAATCAACTCATGGAAGTCTTTCTTTGCAATTCTTAAGACCTCCCGTAAGGTAAATTCAATTTTTGCATCCAAAATCCGTCCTGCCAATACTCCTTTCAAATCAATAGAAGTTTCAATATCAGATTGAAGCTTATAAGTAAGGCCTTTGGTTTTATCTTTTTCTATATCCTTCTTCTTGTCCTTATCCTTTTCCATGTTATCTTCCACCCTTTGCTTTGGAGTTGATGCCTCCTTTGATTGTGAAGATGAAAGGGTATTTTGTGATGGTTGATTTATTGTTGG